>MU224560.1:537041-560221 GCA_018584345.1 Thuja plicata
ATTTTGCACCCTAAAATCTCAACAGTAAATCCTTAATAACTTCGCCAATATAGATGATTTGGCAATGCAATTCAACTGGCATTCTTATATGACTAAGATGAACCTTCACCTGGAAAATTAGAACATTCTGAGCTCAAACGACCAACTTACTAAAAATAGTAAGTTTCCAAAAATAGCAACTTTTTACAAAATAGCCCTTATTGAATAGTAAAACACATATTTTTGGGTGATGCAAGATTTCCCTTACACCCAGGATGCTCCTGCATCATAAGCATGAAGTAAAGATAGAAAGCATGAAAACTATTATGAATTCTAGAACTAAATTAGCGTAATAACAATGCAAGATTGAGAGATGAAATGTGAGAGGAGAAGACCTCTATTTATAGATTTTTGGAGGGAGAGGAGATAATTGGATGAAGTGGTATCTATGTGGCATCTACATAGGAGCCACATAAGGAACACATTTTCTAAAGGAGAGGGAGAGAGAGAGAGAGAGAGAGAGAGAGAGAGAGAGAGAGTTACTCACATGTTGGAGGAAACCTTGGGATGTGATGGATCAAGGGTACTTAGAAGTACCCATATAAGAGATGTAAGAGGAAAAATCCAATTAAACACTTTTAGAAAGTGTAAGAGATGTCATAAGGATTGTAAGAGACCCTTGTTTGGGGAAGAAAAAGGAAATGATTAGAAAGGTCAAACTTGGAAGAAAATATCACACATGTGTGAGCAAATGATTAATAATAAATAGATTAGGAATCAAGCAATTAGACCAATTAATCTTAGCTAATTAGTAAGTAGGCTTGTTTATATGAGGGTGATGGGTATAGGTTAGGATCTAGGTTAGGATTAGGATTAAACTAAAAGATTTAGATTAATTCAGGTTTAGAAGAATATTAGAGATGTGTAGGATTAAATAAATAGTAATTTATTTAAAAGGGGAGTTTGTGGGGGAAATGTACTAAGTAAATTTAATACATTGGAGAGGCAGTATTGAAGTTACTTTTAAATACTCTAGAGTGAACCTAAATAAATTTAATTATGTAGGTAGAGGAATATAACATAATAATTAATTGATTATAATGTTATAGAGGTTATAGATGGATTCAATTAATAAGTGTAACGTCTACAATTTTACTATTGGTCTTGAGTAACATTGATGGTATTATAGACAAAGTGGTTATAGTTAGATTCATTTCTCTACACCCTGTTCAATATTTTTCTTTTCTTTGCATCTCATCTTAACGATTACTTGCAGGTGTACCTTTATGTGTCATAACCTTCCAATAATAAGAAGACCCCTCGAACAAATAGTCGCATGCCCAACTTATCTCATCCAATACTGTCATGAACGATAACCAGGATCTTGTGAGATACGAGAACTTGTTCCCCAGTACTCTCTTTTAGGCGAAGTTGGTTGGTGCTTCGGTGTTGAGTGACACCTCATTCTTTGTTGCGTAGCCCTACACAAGAGCCACATCAACAAAACCTAAAAAGGTGAGAGAAAGGAATGAAAGACGAGATGGATTCCTTGATAAAAAATCAAACCATGAAGTTAGTTGAATTTCTTGAAGGTAAAAGAGAATTTCCTAACAAATGGGTTTACAAGTTAAAGGAATAACATGGAGGCAGAAAAAGATATAAGGCTATACTCCTAGTAAAAGGTTTTGCACAAAAAAGGTATATATTTTGATTAAATATTTTTTCATGTTTTTAAAATGAATTCAATTTAAAGTATTTTAGCTCTAATGGCTACAAAAGAATTGCATTTGGAACAGTTATATGTAAACTAAAATTTTCTCCATGGAGATTTCAAGGAAGAGATTTGTATGTAACAACCACATGTATATGAGGTCAAAGGTAAGGAGGACTTAGTGTGTAGGTTGAAGAAGATCTTGTATGGGCTGAAACAAGCACCTAAACAATGGAATTCAAAATTTGATAGATATATGGTTGAACAAGGTTATAATAGATGTCATTCTCATTATTGTGTTTATTTTAAGAGATTGGATAATGGTACCTATATTATCTTTTTATTATAATGTCTATAACATATAAATGACCTTAAGAAGAAATTAGTACATTCATTTTATATGAAGGATTTCGGCACAATAAAAAAAATACTTGGTATGACGATAGCTAGAGAAATGAAAAATCATACATTAATGTTGTCTCAAAGTAATACATAAACAATGCGTTGAAAATATTTTCATTATAGGATAAAAATAGTAATTACAACTTTGTCTATTCATTTTAAATTGTCCTAGGAGATGAGTCCCAAGACATAGGATATGGAATATATGTTTAAAGTTCTATACTCTTCAACTATTAGAAATTGATGTATGCCATGGTGTGTTGAAGGCTAGATATTGCACATGCAATGAGAGTTGTGAGCGGGTATATGAATAATCCTTGAATTGAGCATTGGAATGTAGTAAAGTGGACTATTGAGTATTTGAGAGGTACATAAACTCAGTCCTTATGTTTTGGAGGCTCTCATTCTACTCTAAAAGGATAAGTTAATTTAGATTTACTGAAAGATAATGATAAGATGAGGAGCACTATAAGGTATGTTTTTACTATAAGTGCCACAATCGTCATCTTGATTTCCAGATTGCAAAAGTTTGTAGCACTTTCTATAAAAAAATTAGATTATATTTCTACTACAAAGGCTAGTAAGGAGATGATTTGGTTACAAATGTTATGTTGAGGCAACTCTTGTACGGGGTTGTCAATGGTGTTTGAGATGAACTGACTATGTATGATCATTGACCAAATCCAACTAAAAGAGGGGAATATAGAGGATTTCCCTTTCCTCCCAAGAACCTAGTTATTAGGTCACGCTGGTGTTGGAAAATCTAAGTTGGACATGTATATATTTGTTCAAGGGGCCTATTAGTTTTGCGTAGGTTCTGATATACATGAGGCTTCCTATGAACAAACATTAGGACCAACTTTAAAAAGAAAAATCAAAAGATAGGATAGGGTTAGAGAAACATGAATATACCTATATTAAATTTACCATTAAACCATCAAACTCTACTTAGGAAAAATAGTAAAACTACCAAACATACATGATCATCAATTAGTATATGAAAGAGTAGATATATTCATTCCCAGTAAAAGACATTCTTAATTCAGCTTCAAATTATGTAACATCCATGAGTAAAGGACATAAAAAAATTAAATGATACATCCTTTACCAATAACCAAAGAGAGTTCTAAAAAATAGAAGATAATATTGAATAGGCTAAATAACTAAAGGAGGGGGGGTGAATCAGTTATTCACAAAAAAATTCTAAATTTTTTAATTTTTCTATACACTCACAAACCATATAAATGATAATAAAATATATCAAATCAAATTCTATTCTACTAACAACCACATCAATCAATTATAGAAAATGTAAACATGAAAGCACAAAACCATAAACAAAAATAACACCAAAATTTATGTGGAAACCCAAACTGGGAAAAACCATAGAGAAAATAATTCTCATGAAATGAAACACTAGTTAAGATGATTTTTTACAAGAGCTCACTATGGGTTGGCTCTCTGTCAATAAGGCTAACTACCCTAAAATATGTAAGGCTCACTACCAGAATATAAGAAATGAAAGAAACAATCCACCATTAAATTTACTATCACAGATACACTACAATATAGAAATGATATATTAATATGCTACTGATTGCATCACCTCACACATACATCAATACACATATCTTTCCTTTTTAGATTCACAACCATTTCACATATTACTCACATACAATAAACCACACAAACAACTATAAATAACACTTCCTTTATACTACTTAATGGAAATGGTTAAGTCGGCCTAAAACAATTTGAAATAGGTCACACTAAAATATTCCCATGATGGTAAGAATTAAACGTAGAGCTACTCAGACAATGCCACACACCTCAACACACTACACAATATATGAGATCCTTGGTACAAATGGATATGATCTATACATTACAATTGCATCTACCAAACTAAAATGAGTGTTTCCAAGATAGGACCGAACCAAACCTAACACTCCACCATATGTTGCACACTTAAATGAACCATCACCGACAAGAACATCTTTTGTTGACACTGCTACCAATACACAAAAGCTACCAGTACACACATCATCTAATATATCAAATCAACTAGATCATGGCCATGTTAACATCAATGAAAACCATTAATTACAACATCATGAATAGCATCAACTTCACATTCTATAAATCTCCCCCTTTTTCATTGATGGAAACATTCATCAATAAAAAATTAAACAACTCTCTTTAAACATTAAATTTATGCAACCGTTCTTCAACTGTCAAAAGATACCAGTATCAAATTTCTCCAACTATTCTTCTCCCCCTTTGACAACACTGACAAAGGGCCAAAATCCCCTTACTGAATCACTCTACTCCCCCGAAGAGGAAGACCACAAGAATTGATTTAGAAAATAGTAATCATGTGATTCGCTAGACCAATGAACACACAGGTGCATATAGTGAACATTAGGAAGGGGCAAAACACCCATCTTCCCCCTGAGATACTCAAAATTATTCTTGAATAAGGGCTTTGTAAATATGTTTTCTATCTACTCCTTTGTAGGAACATACTCAATCTTCACTTCCTTTTCCAAGACCATCCCTCTCAAGAAATAATACCTGATAGATACATGTTTTTTTCAGGAATGTTGCGCTAGATTCTTTGAAATGTTTATAACACTGGTATTATCACACATTATTGAAATTAGTTCATCAAAATTTATACAAATATCCTTCAAGGTCTATTTCATACATAATACCCAAGTACAACATGAGGATGTTGTAATGTATTATGACTCAACAATTTATAATGTTATAGAATCCTTGAGCAAGCAACCAACCATGATCCAAGAAAGTAAGATCTACCACTAGTACTTTTCTAGTTATCCACACAACCTCCCCAATCTGCATTAGTATAAGCTATCAGCATGATCTGAACCTTTTGGATACCAATTTCCAAACTCTTTTATTCCCTTCAAATATCTAAAAATCCTCTTTATTTCCATAACATGTGATTCTTTTAGTTCTTGCTAAAATATAGCTACCAAACATACTGCATACATGATATCTGGTCTAGTAGAAGTCAGATACAATATTCATCTAATTATTGATATATAATTAATTGCATATGCTTTCCATGAATCATATTTCTTATTCAACTTACAACCGGTAGCAATAGGGGTATATATCGGTTTACAATTCTCCAAACCAAACTTTTTCAAAAATTCCTTGACATACATGGATTGAGAAATGAAAATTCCTTTTTCTATTATAATTTACCTATAACCCATGAAATAAATTCAACTCACCAATCATGAATATATCAACCTCCTTCATTTCCTCACCAAATTTATTGCACAAGTAATCTTTTCCTCCAAAAATATTGTCATCAACATAGACCGCAATAATCAAAATATGATCTGAATAAATCTTGTAATACAAGTTACTTTCTACAAAACACTTCTAAAATCCTTACGTAATGAGATATCTATTCAATCTTCCATACAAAGCTCCATGGGAGATTCACTTAATGAACCTGGGTTATAGCAAGTGCGTTCATGGTATAATAAAGAATCCCCCTATTTTGGAAAAATATTGTCATGTACTCTTTTCTTGTCACCCCCACCCAATACACAACCTGAATTAAAACCCCCTATTTTCAGCCACATATTATATATATATCAATTTTTTATTTATAAATTTTCATACCCCTTTATATTTCTATCTTATCTTATGATAAAAAAATTTCTACATTTTAAGAAAAAATCTAGAGCTAGAAAAAGGTGTGTTTGGAATGCTAAATTAGAGGGTGATTAGAAGCCATCAACCAAACTTTCAAAGAGATGAATTTTGATGAGATGAACATTACTCATGTAGAGGCCAAATAAATTGTCTTGAAAAGAGACATGTTAATTATTCATAGGTTGACATTAAAAAAAAATTCTTACTTGATCAAGTAAGGAAACAAGAAGATCACATGATGGTGACAAAGTTTAATTCCAAGGAAGGGGTGAGTGGAATAGGGTATAACATTCAAACTAAAGTTCTTTCTGCATGATTCACTTTCAAGAGCATAGTTCAATTTTGAGGAATGTATTAGTCCCATAAAACTCATGTAAAACACTAATGGCTCATAATAAGTCATATTTTTAGCGAGATGTATATAGCAGGTAATATATTAAATAAATAAAAATAGTAGAATAAGGAAGACATGAAGAGAACTCCATCACGGAGGGAGAAAGACAACAAGGATGTGTTAGAAACCTAGTTTTTTTGAAAATTTAGTGAGTCCTAAAGCAAGGATGAATCTTCCT
The DNA here is from genome assembly GCA_018584345.1 of Thuja plicata. NCBI lineage: Eukaryota > Viridiplantae > Streptophyta > Pinopsida > Cupressales > Cupressaceae > Thuja > Thuja plicata. The sequence goes on from MU224560.1 coordinate 543,402, forward strand.
TAATCACTTCCCATAGGTCATCACCAGGACTTTGTACTTTATCAACTATGAAAGAATTCAATAAAAAGGTTGAAGCTACTCAATTTTTCTTTTTTGTCACCAAACATTTATAATTCACAAATGGAAATTTCGTAAACTATTTCCTTATCATTATTTTCATATAATGTGTTAGTTTTTTCAACTTATGTATGAGATAAATGTAATGATTATCCTTTATGTTGGAAAGATGGATGTGTTTTCATTGATGTTAACATATAAATAGTATTTCTCAAAAGGATTGATTATTTGATATCAACATATATGTTGTCTGTTTTTCCAGTGGTACAGGATGTTCATAGGTCTAGTGAGGATTAGTCTTAGCATATGAGGAGTCACACACATCATGGGATAATTTTGATTTTTTCTACTTGGTCCATCTAAATTTTCTGGGGCTAACATCAAGATTTAGATGAGTTGTGAGTTCAATGATGGCGACTGACAGACAGTGAAGTGACAGAGTCATAGAGATTGGTTCGGTGAGAATGATCAGGTGGATATTTATGGTTGTACATCAAGGAGTGTGTTTGATACATGAAAGCATGTCCTCAATCCAAATATTTAGTGATCTAGAGGTTTTCAAGAAATTTGTCAAATGTTACAGTTGTTGGTGATAGTTTTCTTGAGTTCTGTCATAAGTGATGTTGGTCAATCTGATAGTATGGATGGGTTTCAATATTTCCGTGATATTCATGCTGACTATGAATGTTCTTAGATTATGTGCCTAATTATTTGGTGATCTACGTTGATCAAGGTGATGATATTTTTAGGAAATTTCAAGTTGGTGATAAGTTTTCTTATGTTCTTGGCCAACTTGATTAGTAAAACATTTTATGGGCGATTTGTAAAATGTTCTATGGTAAAGTTATGATCTTAAGGTGATTATGGTGAATCAAATTATTTTTTGATTGGGATCATTTATTTTGGCACAGGAAGATGAAAATTGAAAGTTAGGTTTTTTTTACCTAAGTTCTTCTTATAAGGATTCATGAATTAGGGCAAAGTATGGTTGCACAAGAGAAGGATTGATCGTGGACACCAAGGATTTCTTGTGGATAAGTTATAAAGATGTAGTGAATTTTTCTAATATAAAGGATTTAGAGAGGATTGAAAAAAGGATCTAATTGTACTTCAATGGAACTGACCAAGGCATAATTAGATACTACTATACAATTCAAAAATTTATCAGATTGTAGCCTGATTTGTGTCTTTAAGACACTGAGTCTTCTTTAGGGTTCAAGCCCAAGGATAATTGAGCAATGAGATCTAGGGAGTTTTCCTTAATGAATGTGCATTAATCATATGTAATAAGATTAAAATTATAGCAAGGTATTAGTCTTATTGTAGGTTCAAGCCCCATCATGGTTTTCACCCTAATTTGGGTTTCCATGATAAAAAAATTGGTGTTATGTGTTGTGAATGATTTTGGATTTGTTTTTAATTTCTCATATTATTATTAATCAGATAAAAGGGTTTTATGATTAAGGGTTTCAAGGTTTAAGGGTTTAAGGGTTCTAATGTATTTAAGTTATGGGTGCAACTGATTCATCCCTTGACTCAGTTGCTTTCTGCCTTGTTTCCTATAATTGGTATCAAAGTTGAGTTCCTTTGAGGAAGTTTAATAGATTGAGGGAGATTAAAATATGGTAGCATACAAGAAGGATAGTCCTAAGTTTTGTTGGATCCCACTACAAGCTGTGGAAGAACTACATGATTGTACATATCAAATGTATTGATGAATACTATTGGAAGATTACAAAAATATTGTATTCCTCATGTAAACCCTACTACCCCAGAGGAGATCGTAGAGGATAAAAAAAATATTAGGGAAAAGGAAGCCTTGTTGAGTACTTCGACTAATGATGAAATGACCAATGTATTGGAATTGGAGACAACCAATGAGATACGGGAAAATTTGAGAACCTTCCATAAAGGAGACATGGAAGTAAATGTTGGTAAGTTGTAGAGCTTGAAGGGAAAGTATGAGAGTATGAAAATGAGGAAAGATGAAAATATTGATTCATAAATTCTTAGCATAAATAAACTTGTGATTGGTAAATAAGATGAAATTGTTGGAAAAATACTAAGATATCTATCCCCTTCCTATAGTCACAAAGTTCCAGATTTGAGGAAATCAGGACAATGAAAGATGTAACTAGGGACAATCTATTTGGTAAGATTTCTACCTTTGAATTGAGTACATTTGGTAATGCATTACCTAAGGTTGAGACTGCATTCAAAGATGGTGCACCTAGGAAGGAAATGCAAAAAATTGGAACCAAGTAAAAGACACCCAAAAAAATGGTTGGAAAGATATGAGAAGGAGGCAAGGGAAATGTAAGTAGAAGAAATAGAGCTTGAAATGCTGGAAACACTATTTACAAGGAAAGTACCTAGAGCTACTACTGGTAAGTATAAAGGAAATTTTACTATCAAATGTTTTTCATGCAACAAGATAGGAAAATTTTCTTCTGGATGTCCACAAAGTGCTAAAAAATGGAAGAGTAAAAATCCTACTGGTAGAAAGAAATGTTACTTTCCTATTGATAGTGAAGATGAAGGTATTTATGATGATGAATTTGTTATAATTAATAAGGAAGATGATGAATTTACCCTCTTTTCTAACAAAGATGAGGATAATGAGTCTAAAGATGATATTCCTACTAGCTCATTCATTGTTGTTAAGTAAGAATGCAATAAGTCTGATAATCTTAAGACCACTAATTATTTCATTACTATTAAAGAAGAAGATTCTCAAACTACAGATCTTACACCTACTAGCACTACTAATTGTATTGTTGAAGAAAAGGCCCTAACTGCTCAAGTTGTCAAGAAAGATGAATGAGTGATAAACAATGGATGCTCTCATCATATGACTGGTGACAAGGAAAAAATTGTGAGTTTTAAGAATTATGGTGGAGGTATGGTAAGATGGGGAGATAATACGCGTGGCATGATCAAAGGAAGAATTTCTATCTCTCTAGAGGGTAAGAATAATGTTGATGATGTACTATATGTTGAAGGTTTGAAACATAATCTTATAAGTGTTGGGAAGTTGATGAACATAGGATATGACCTACATTTGAGGAATGAATCATGCAAAAGCTTGAACAACTATAGAAAAGAGATATTAATAGGATTAAAGAGAAGAGGTAATATATTTAATTTGAATAATAGTCTAAGAAGTTGTTTGATTTCGCAAGAAGATGAAAGTTGGTTATGACATAAGAGGTTATGTCATGTGAAATTTGATAACATTATGGCTATAAGTTCTACTTCTACTATTAGAGATATTTCTAGAGAAAAGAAACATGCTAATATTGTGTACAAAGAATGTTAGTTAGGTACAAAAGAAAGAATTACTTTCAGACTTGAGGTTTAAAGCTCAAATGGATTTCTAGATCTTATTCATACTAATTTATGTAGCCCACCAAAGATAAGAAGCATGCAAGGTGATAGATAATTTATGTTACTCACTGGTGACTATTTTAGGATGGTTTGGGTAACCTTATTGAAAGAAAAGTATGAAGAATTCAACAAGTTTAAGACCTTAAATAATGTGGTAGAGATTGAGATAGGATTGAAGCTGGAGTCCTTAAGATCAAATAAAGGTTGTGAATTCACATCTAGTGAGTTCAGTTCCTTCTATGAAGAACATGTAATTAAGAGAAAAATAACTGCACCAAGCACTCCAAAACAAAATGGATTTGTACAGAGGAAGAAAAAGTCCATTATTGATACAAGGGCCATGATGTTAGAAGGAAAAGTTACACATATTATTTGCAGAGAAGCAGTCAGCATTGTAGTTTACACTCTCAACTGGGTGCAAATTAAAGGAGGTACTAGTTAGACACCTTCTGAACTTTGGTGTGGAAATGTTCCTACTATCAAGTATTTTTGAATTTTTTGGTTGTAAATGTTATATCAAAATAGATGAGGATATAGGGAATTTTAATGCTAGAAGCAATGAAGGAATATATTGGTTACTCTATTAGAAGAAAGGAATGTACTACAAAAAAAGGTTGAAGAAGATAGTAGATAGTGAAAGTGTAAGAGTAGATGAATGTATTGATAATCTATCCAAATCATGTGGATATGATAATATTGATCAAAATCTCATTGGAAATTAGGAAGAACAACAAAATCAAGTACAAGGTAGTTCAATGAATGCATAAGATGAAGCCTATACAAGTGGAGAAGAGGAAGCACAAAAATCAATGGTAAAGAAGAAGAAACCAAGGCATGTAAGAATAAATCATTCTAAAGATCAGATTATTAGTGACAAGAATAAAGGTGTTCTGACTAGGAAAAGGATTTTTGATGATCATATTTTCTTAATATCAGAAGTTGATCCAATTGATGATGATTGGACTAAAGCTATCAAAAGGGATATTGAAATTAAAAATTATCACAGGGAGAATCCTAAGATTAGGGAAGCCAAACCTAATTCATTGATTTAAAGAGACAACAATGGTGTTAGACTTGTGAAAGGAGAAAGTTATAAATCTGGTCAAGACAAGCCTATAACTAAAAGGAAAAAGGACAATACTAAGAAGAAGAAGAAGAACAATAGTAAGAAGAATAAAAATACTAAGAAGACTTCAGATAGAATATCTAAACCTCATAAATTCAGTGGTAAGTGTTTTTTTTGTGGAAAGATTGGACATAAAGCTATGGATTGCAAAAAATAAAATTATTCTTATATTTGTAAAAGGAATGATCATGACTCAAGAATATGCACTAATGTGAGAAAAAAGAATAATAATTCCAAAATAAAATGGGTGAGATGTTTTTCATGGAACAAAATTAGTCACATAACTAGTCAATGTGCTACTAAGAAGAATTAAGAGAGTGGGAAAAAGATTATTATTTGCTTTAGATGTAACACATCTGAACACATTGTTAAATATTGTAAAAGAAAGAAAGAGAATAAATGTGATTTGATAGGAAGGAAAAAGAATGTGTATAAGAATCGTGAGGGTCATAAGAAAAAAGTGAACAAGAAAGGTCAAATTGTCAAATGAAGGTAGAAACATAACAAAGGAAAAGATAAGATATAGACAAATAAAGGAAAGAAGCATAGAAATAAGTCAAATAACAAGAATAGAAAGGATAATGTCAAAAAAGTGTTAACTCTTGGAGGAAAGTTGGGGTTGATTTCCCCTCCTAATGAGAACTAAGATGTAGGGATTTGCATCAATTCATAGGACTTTAGGAAGATATCATTCAAGGTAGATTGGTGTTTTGGACGATACTACTCAAGGGAAGTACTAAGAATGGTAAGCTAAGGTTGAGAATAAGTAAGAAAAGAGAATGATTAATCAAAGTAGAAGATGTATCTTTTTTCATTGATGTCAAAGGGGGAGAAGAGTGCATGTGAAAAACAAGATATACTTGTCTGCATATCAATAGGATTTATCATAAAGATTGATTTTTTGATATCAACATAGCTATTATCTATTTTTCTAGTGGTACAAGATGTCGAGAGGTCTGGTGAGAATCTGGTCTACTTGGTCCATGTCAAGTTTCATGGGATGACATGAAGATTGAGATGAGTTGAGTTCATAGATGGTGACTAGAAGATAGTGTGATAGACAGTGAAGTGACAGAGTCATAGAGATTGGTTTGATGAGAATTCTAAGGTTGGTATTTTTTGTTTTGCATCAAAGATTGTGTTTGGAACATGTAGAGGTTTCCTCAATTCAAAGGGTTAGTGATCGTGAGGTTTGCAAGGAATTTTTCAGATGTTACAATATATGGTGATAGTCTTATTGAGGCCTGACATAATAAATGTTGGTAAATATGATAGTATTGATCAGTTTAGATGTTTTAGTGATATTCATGATGCCTATGAATGTTCTTGGATTATGTGCGTGATTATTGGGCAGTCTACATTGATAAAGGTGATGATATTTGGAGGGAATTTCATGTTGGTGATATGTTTTCTCAATTTCTTGTTTTCAAGAGGCACTGATATGGATGAGTTGTATGTTTTCATTGAGGGAAACTATACACTATTCTAGTGATCACTTTTTATGATTATATGATACCAAAGGATATACTACAAATCTGGCTAAGTATGGAGTAGTAGACCCAATGTATAGGTTTTGGTATATGGATTGATATAGGATTATATGATAAATTTTTACAGTGCAAACCCAGGAGGATATTTAGAGAGGTATTATGTAATTTTATCTATGGTTGCAGTAGTTGATATTATCATTTTTTCAAGTTATATTCTTATCAGTATCATTTTATAGAATTTCATTAAGAATATCGACAATTGGGTAGTGGATTGAACATCAATCCTATCACATTAATAATATGATCAGTTTGATTATTGGAAATGATAGGGATGACATGTGTGATTATATCTATTCTTGTGTTAAAGGTTAGGAGAAGGTTTTGAGGTCAAAATTAGTCGACAATTCACACGTTATTTTTTTTTTCAACGAGGCCAACAATGAGAGTTATTATATCTGATAATAGATATAAAAGATCAAGTTTTTGAGATATTTTGATATAGAGATAGTTGGATATGATTATGATATATTGTGTATGATTAATGGATCAGTGAGAAGAGATTCAACTATTAGTTTAGCCGGGTTATTTAGCACTTACATGGAACTGTTCAAGCATTGTTGATGCTATATCTTAGTTCACTTTGTTGGATTTTTATCCATTGATATTATATGGCAGTGAGCTTCAATGTATGTTTTGTATTCGAGTAGTGAGCTCTAGGTATTGTGCCTGAATGCATGTACATTCTCATTATGTACTAAACCCCTAAAAGAGTAACTTATTTCTACAGAACTAATACTTGTGGGTACTATCCCCACAATAGTTTTCCCCTTAACTAGGTTTCCAAGATAAAAATCATTGTGTTATGATGTTGTGAATGTTTTGTTAATGTTTCACTTGTTTGGTTTTTATTTCTTTTAGTTTATGGTTAAATAATCAAATTGGTAGAGATAAAAATTTTGGAACACTAATTCATTCCCTTACCCTTTTAGTGTACCTCAATCCTAAAAATTGGTATCATATATTTGGTCCTTGGAAGAAGTCTAACCGCTTGAGGATGGTCCTTATAGCAGACTTAGTAGTTTCTAGCAGTGCTCAGAATAAACTCTTTGTTGCACTTGATGATATTGAAAAATAAAATAATCATAACATGGAATTGGAAAAGAAGCTTAAGGATGTTGAAATTTTCATTGAGAATCTGAAGGATTAATTGAAAAAATCCAGAGATGAGGAAATACCTTGTTGATCATTTGAAGCATAAAGATTATTCAAAAACCTTGAAAGAAAAATTGCATGAATGTAAACAGATCACAAAAGACAGAGATAATATGAAACATGATTTGGAAGCTGTGGAAATGAAGATGACTAAGAAAATAAAAGGGAAGAAAAATATTGAGAAATCCTTGAAGGACAAAACAAAAGAATGCTATAAACTGAATGGTGAAGTTGGCCATTTGTAGAGAAATCTTGAAGAATCCAGACACAATGAGAAAGACATTGAAAGAGTTAATGAAGTTTTGGTTTACCCTACTAAAGATGCTTTACTAAGAGGGGAGGGGGGTGAATCAAAAATTATTGGGCCTTAATACTTTAAATCTAAACCTCTGATTCAACTCAGTGAATCAAACAATAGCAGCAACCGAAACTTGAAAAGCTCTTTGCAAACTTGATAAAATAATACAAATTAATAAAATAACATTCACATTTATGAAGCATCACATATAACACAAGATTTAATGAGGAAACACAATTTGGGAAAACCTCTATGGGAATTGTCACCCACAAAAATAAATACTCTTTTGAAGTATGCTCGTTTATGAGCCAATCTTGTTAAATGTTATACTGCACATTTGTTAGATGTGACCCTATTAGGGGATTTACCTTAGACCTGTTAAGATCTTCACCCTTTTAGGAGTGGATTGGTTAGAGGGCTTAAACATTCATCATAGAATGTTACATTTCTCAAGTGTTTACAAAAAGACTTGTTAGGTCTACCCGGTTAAGATATTTTTTGTTACAAATGTTAGTAAGAAACAATGTACTAATGTGACCTATGATTCGACAACTATACTTTTCTCTATCAGATCCTTTTCTTTCTCCTAGAAAATTACTCGAACCTACAACTCATCAACTCATCAGTATCTCATCTTGACTGGTTATCCAACTCTTTCACTACTCTTCTTCGTAGCTCTTCAACTTATCACTTTGCGAGAAACTCTGTATAAACATATAGGCTCAATAATATATAGGCCTTTTTTTGCCTCTTAATCCTATTGATTAGGTTTTCCCTCAATTGTTCTCAGGCGTCCGATCTTCTCAAATGAATTGATAAAATATATTTTAAACTCGGTTAAGCATTTAACCGTGTGTCATGACTTGCACTTTCTCATGGAAATCACAATTTTATTTTTCCACTTAATCTACATCACTGATTCTTTACTTGAATTTTCATGACCGTAGATCTTGGAACTAACTTCATCTTTGTTCTTGGAAACTTCTTGATCTACATGCCTTCACATTAAATTCATTGTGCTCTCTATTCCTTTCTCGGTGACTTTAGTGAATATATTCACTCGGTGTCTGACTTCCATTGGTTACCAACCTTTCTTGGTAACTGACCTTTCTCGACTGTCAACTTCACTCGGTGACTATCTTTTCTCTACTCAATGAACAAACACTTCACTTCCTGGTAATTAGGTTGTTCCCTTTACCAACTTGACCTTTTTTGTTTTACCAACTTAACAACATCAAATGTTAAGTAAGAGACAATTATATCAATAGTTCCTTATCATTGTCTGGTATTTATTATCTTCCCAATTAAGTTTCTCTCCAATTGATATAGCATCTTAATATAAGCCAAAAATCAATTTCTTGATATCAATGACAAATTAACAACTGATCTAATTTTTCTACTTTCTTGTATTCTTTTGAAACTCAATCTTCATCACCATTACCATCCTTTGGTTTACAATCTCCCTCCTTGGCATTGATGGAAACACTATCAATTTATGATGGCTTACTCTGATCTCTATATACTATCTCTTTTCCATCTTAGCTTGTTATTCCTCTTTTCCTTGTATTACATTCTCCCTCTTTCATGTAGTCTCCTTTACTTGTATCCATCACATTCTTCCCCCTTGTTCTTATTTCTCTCTTGTGGTTATTTCTCCCTTGTACTTACTGCTCCCTTGTGGAGTCATCAATTTCATACTCATCAATTACATACTTCTTTCATGTAAAAATTTCTTCTTTTGATACATAATTCCTTTCACAACTTCATGCATCACCTAAAGTGTGATCACTCAGCATCAATTCACAAATTCAGATTTTCTAATGTGTTATAGAATTGAAGCAACGTGCCTCTTGCATTTAATGAATGTTCGATAGGGGTAGGAACCCTATTTTACCTATGAGATACTCAAAAGAATCCTTTGGTAGTGGCTTGGTGAATATGTCAGCAAGCTGTTATTTTGAATTCACATACTCCAACATTAAAATCTTGTCTTGTACTTTCTCTCTCAAGTAATGATACTTGATAGATATGTACTTGGTCTTTGAGTGCATTACTATATTCTTTGATATATTTATTGCACTTGTATCATCACAATAAATAGTGACTGGATCGGTGATCTCTTCTTGCATACCTTCTAGTAGCTATTTGATCCACAAAATATTTACAAAATTCATAGCTGCAATAACATACTTAGCCACGATAGTAGATTGTGATATATGACTTTGTTTCTTGCTTAGCCATGTAACTAGTCTCTCTCCTACAAATAATTCTCCTCCGCTTGTACTCTTTCTATCATTGATGTTTCCAGCCCAATTAGCATCAATATAGACTTTCAAGTCAAAGCCTCCTCCTTTATTGTATAGTAGACCAAAATCTTTAGTGCCTTTTAAATATCAAAAAATTCTCTTAATTGCAAACATAAGTGTTAGTAATAACTAAGAGGGGGTGGGGGGGTGAATCAGTGGCCTCAAAAATTTATCCTTCAAACTTTACCACCAATCAATAAATCTCAGATTATTATGTCCCTACAAGATGTATGCCATGAAATACTATTAAAGATTAACTATCTGTCAATTTTCTTTGTCAATCCTTATTCTTTCATGATTATCGATAAGAAGTATAACTACTTACCAAAACTCAGTAAATAAGAAGAGTATACCGATCAATCCAGAGTTAGCTATGTAAGATACAAAACAGTAAAGAAATGAATCATAAACACATAATAGATGAATTTTTAATGTAGAAACCTTGTTAAGGGAAAAACTACTGGGACCAGTACCCCAAATTTTCTCTCTTCTCAAGTGAGCCCTATTAGGATCCAACCCTGTTAAAGGTTAAAAACACATTGTTAAGTGCGACCTTGTTAGAGGATTTTATATAGAGAGGTTGTCACTTAGTATTGGGCATCTATTGATACCATCCTTGAATCAGTCTCCTTCTTAGACTGTTAATAGGTATCGGGCAAGTCCAATGCTACTTTCATGAATCAACCTTTTTGGCACTCCTTGAGATGTACCTCAATATATAGAAGATTGTTAAGTCTTGCTCAGTTAAGAGACTTGATTATTCAATGGTTAAACTGAAACATTATGACCTATTCATATTACAACTTTGAATTGTAGATTTTTAGATATATTTAAGTACATTATCTCTCTGACCAATGTATCAATTAATCCTTGTGCTCCATACTTTCTTCTCTGTGATGTTGTGCTCACTGTTCGTCGGTGTCTACAGAATTCATTATCTCTTCCTTTAGCTTGTTTGATAAGGACTACATGAAGTTGTTCTTCATCAGTTTCTCTTTAGCATCCTCTTTTTATTCACTCCCCTTAATCCCATTTGTAAATGAATTAATTTTTTCTCTTATATAGACATGATATTCAGTATCTCTTGATTCTTGATTCTTGGCATGAAAAATAATCTAGCCAATTAGATTTAAAGCATAACTCCTGATTTGTCTTGTAGATATCTTCTTTCCAACTGTACAAATTATCTTTAAATCAATCACTTATTCACTCCCCTTAATCCCATTTGTAAATGAATTAAGCTTGTCTCTTATATAGACATGATATTCATTGTTTCTTGATTCTTGATTCTTGGCGTGAAAAAAATTCTAGCCAATTAGATTTAAAGCATAACTCCTAATTTGTCTTGTAGATATCTTCTTGCCAGCTATACAAATAATCTTTAAATCAATCACTTATCAAAAATCATCTTTAAATCAATCATAAGTCTATTTTGAGCTCTTCCAAGTAGATATTTTTTTGTTTTCTAAACTTTATATTCCGTCGGTCACCACTATAGTTAGTTGTCGGTGACAACTGAAAGTTCCATCGATGAGACCCCACTTAGCTTCATGATCTCTATTCGTTAGGCATCATTGGAATTTTACTCATCGAGAAACACTATCTTTAGCTCGTTGGGCAACCTTCTGACTTTTCTCGTTGGGCATCTTATGGTTTTGCTTCATCGGGAAACACTATGCTTTTGATCATCGAGTATCACTGTGACTATTCTTCTTTGCTCTAACTATTGGTGTGCACTCCGTCAGTTTTGTTTTTCACTTAGTGAATACTTGACTTTTATGCATTGCTGAAAGAATAACCTTTGTTCCTTTGATTCTCTAAAGTGTTTGGCATTATGTACATGACCATACAGATGATATTAAGTTGACATCAATGACAATACAATACATTAACTAATTTAATGCCTTGGATTATCTTCAACTTAACATTGTCAAACATTCAATCAGTTACATGTCATCAATCTCTCCCTTTGGCATTGATGGCAACATACTATATTATCACACTATACTATTTCTAATACAATATGAAACACAACAGTTGAAATTCATCAATCTACCAATCTTTTTATTTTGATAACCGATAAATATCTGACCATTTGTAAGCTCTATTTTAGCTTAGATTTGATTCTTGTGGCTCTCTATGTTGTGTTCCCTCCTTGTGTCAATTTATCTCCCTTGATTATTCTTTCTCTTTTGATGTCTTTTTCTCTTGTCAGCAACTCTCCCTTTGTATAATCTTTCCATACAATTTCTCTCCCTAGGGATATAATCTCTCCCTATTGGAGAAATGTGATAGTGGATAATTTCTTTCCCTTTATAGAAAGATATGATAATATGTATAATCTCTCTCCCTTTGACAAAAATTCCAAACAAATATCTCACAAATATCTAACATTCATGTCAAACAATTATTTCTCTCCATCTATAATATATTCCTTGAATTTCCCTTATCCATCAGCAAATATGTCAATATGCTCTGGTGCTCGGTGCTAATATATACCTGTCTATATATAGATGTAGCTTTGGATTTCATCTCTTTTCTTGCATCAACATTAATGATATTGTGATAATATGTAGGCTGATGCAGCCTTCAGTCATTTTACTGACTGGTAGACAAGGGTTTGACCCCTATTCTCTTTCTCAAATACTCAAATGCATCCTTGGGTAGTGGCTTGGTGAAGATATCAGCTAATTATTCTTTGGATTGCACATACTCAGGTGTCACTTCCTTTGCTTGAACTTGTTCACTCAAAGAGTGATACTTGATGTCAATGTGTTTAGTCTTAGCATGCATGAATGGATTCTTGGAAATGTTTATTGCACTGGTGTTATCACAATAGATAATCATTAGTTATAAGATCTTCATATGCATACCTTCCAGTAATTGTTTGATCCATACAATATTTGAGCAATTTGCAGCAGTAGTAACATACTCTGCTTCTGTAATAGACTGATAGATTCATCCTTGCTTCTTGCTAATCCATGTGACAAGTCTGTGACCCATAAAGAATGCTCCTCTAGTTGTTCTCTTCCGGTCATCAAGATTTTCAACCCAATCAGCGTCGATAAACACCTTAAGTTCAAATTCGCCTTCTCTTCTATACCATAAGCCATATTCCTTAGTATTCTTCAGATATATTAAAATTATTTTGACAATAGTCATTTATGATTCCCTGGGGTTAGCAAAAAATATAGAAACAATTCCTACTACATGTGCAATATATGGTCTAGTGTGTACAACATACATGAGATTTCCAATCATTGCTCTATACAAAGTCTGATTTACCTCTGTTGTGTTGTCCTCCTTTGTCAACTTAGATCCAGTAGCCATCAGTGTTCCAACTAGTTTGGAATCTTCCATCTTGAATATTTTTAGGACCTCTTTAATGTAATTGGACTGTGTAATGAAAATACCTTCACTTTGTTAAATGATCTATAGACCAAGAAAGAACTTGATCTCTCCAAATATAGAAATCTCAAACTCTTTTCTCATCTCATTAGAAAATTATTTGCATAGCATATCATTTCCTCCAAACATGATGTCATCAATAAATATTTCAGCAATCAAAGTGTTATCATCAGTATCTTCCTTCAAATAAAGATTACTATTTTCACTAGTCCTAACAAATCCAATACTTATAAGATAGGAATGAATTCATTCATACCAAGCTCTAGGAGCTTGTTTTAATCTGTACAAGGCTTTATGAAGTCTACATACCATGTTTCTCTTGTTTGGATCTACAAACCCTTCTGGTTGCTCAATGTATACCTCTTCTTGAAGTATTCCATTTAGGAATGTAGACTTGACATCCATTTGATATACCTTGAATCCTTTATAAGAAACATAAGCAAGTAGTATTCTTACACCTTCTAGCCTAGAAACAGGTACAAAGGTCTCTCCATAGTCAATACCTTCCTCCTGTGCTTACCCCTTGAATACTAGTCTTGCTTTGTTTCTTGTGACTTCTCAATTTTCATTCAGCTTATTCCTGAATATCCATTTAGTATCGATGACATTCTTGTCATATGGTCTTGGCACAAGTGACCATGTCTTGTTCTTCTCAATATGCTCAATCTCATCATTCATAGCACTTATCCATTCTTCATTATCAAGTGCAGCATTGACATATTTTGGCTCAAACTCACAAATTAAACAACTTGATTTTAAAGACTTACTTCCCGTTCTTATACCAGATTTCTTATCTCCTATGATCTGGATCATTGGATGGTTCCTTCCTACATATCTTGCAATTATAGGTACAACTCTTTTCTTATCATCTTGATCATCATTTTGTCCTTCATCCTGTTCTTCATCACCCTGCACATTATTTTTATCATTATCCTGACCGTCGGTATTTGTAGCCTGACCGTCGGTTGCAACATTTTGTTATTATTGAATTAAGCACTGTTGCTCAAGCAGAGTGTTGGGTTCTTCATAGTAAACAAACTTGTTGTAGTCCTCTAGTTTTTTTGTGCTTTCTAGCTCATTCTTTTTAGCAAATTCATCTATCTTTACATTTGCACTTTCAACAATTTTGTTAGAGGCCTTACTAAGACATTTATAAGCCTTTATTTTGGTGGAATACCCTAGAAAGATACCTTCATCACTCTTGGTGCCAATCTTTCCATTTCTATTATCCTTTAAGATATAACATTAACTTCCAAAGATTTTGAAGTAACTTACATAGGGTATTTTTCCATACCATAGCTCATAGGGTATCTTCTTTGTGTCCTTCTTCAATTGTACTTGTTTTAATGTGTAGACAGCAGTACTGACAGCTTCCCTCCAGAAGATTTGGGTGATGCCTTTCTCTATCATCAGTGTTCAAGTGCAATCAACTATGGATATATTCCTTCTCTAAGAAATCCCATTTTGCAGTGGTGTTCTTGGTGCAGAAACCTGTCTTTTTATGCCATGCTCATTACATAAATTAGTGGATTCATCTAATATAAACTCTCCTCCTCTATATGATCTTAAGAATTTCAAATCCTTACCACTTTTTTTTTCTACCATAGCCTTATACCATTTAAACATCTTGAATGCTTCAGATTTATCTTTTAGAAACATAATTGTCATCATTCTAGAGTAATAATCAACAAAGAGAACATAATATCTATCTCCATAACAACTCTTTGTCCTCATTGGTCTACATAGTTCAGTATGGACTAATTCTAGAATATCATTAGATGTATGGGTTTTAATTTTGAAACTAGACTTTGTCATTTTACCTTTTTGACAATTCTTGCACATAAGGTTATTAGGATTTGTCATCGTCGGTAAGCCTCTTACATTTCTCCTTCTGCTTATTTTCATCATGTTGTCAAAATTCACATGACACAATCTTTTGTGCCACAACCATATGTATTCATTTCTAGTCATTAAGCAAGTGGTGTTAGTATCATTCTGATAGAATAAGTTACCTTTTGTCTGTTCACCGGTACCAATCAATCTTCTTAATTCATTGAAGATCTTGGCCTTCTTATTCTCAAATGATACTCTGTGACCTGAATTATTCAACTGAGAAACACTCAACAGATTATAATTCAATCCTTTTACCGAAATAAGCATTTTCACATTTTATCAGGTTATTCAACATTATAGTTCCTTTACCTTCAACTAGACAAGGTATATCATCACCTATTCTTACTGTACCACCATTATAATACTCAAAAGTGTTAAATTTTTCCTTGTTATGGGTCATGTGGATGAGTGCAGCCACTATCTATAATCCAGATGTCATTCTTTCTATCCTTAGATATGAGTGCAGATTCTACATATGTTTCATCTTCATATGAATCATCTTTCACAGCCACAAACACCATCTTGATGTCTTCATCAGGTTCGGTGTCAATATCTTCATCTTTACAAGCAGCTAGGTAGTTGGCTTTCTTTCCTTTGTCCTTGTAGTCTCAGGTATCTCTTCTTTCTGATTGTCGGTAAATTCTGTAATCATTTTTATCACCTCTGTCAGATTTCTTCTCAAAAGATCTGTCATTAACTCTATCATCTTTTTTTCTGTTAGGACATCTTGTAGCAAAGTGTCCAATCTTTTTACAATTAAAGCATACAAGTGGTAACTTGCCTTTGTATTTACCTTTGCCATTCTACATTCTTCTAGCCATAAGCACTTCTATTTCATCTAGATCTTATTCTTTAATTTCACTTTCACTATCTCTTCTAGATGTGTGTCTATGACTTGTTTTTATTATTCTCATAAAAGACTTAAATGCAGACTACAAGTTTGGTAAGACACTATTATCAAAGTTATTCATCTCAAATAAAATCAGTCTACCAATAAAACTATCAAGAGTAACTATATTGTTTGCTACTGCTCTCATTTATTGAATGGAAGAGACTCTAATAGCATATACAGGCACTAAGGTTCTTAAGATTTTACTAACCACTATCTCCTCTTCAAGTGTACCTCCAACTCCTCATATAGCGTTGACCACTTCTTTGATTCTTGTGTTGTATTGTGTTATGTTTTCTCCTTCTTACATTCTGAGATCATCAAACTTTCCTCTAAGGCTTTTTTCCTTAGCTCTCAAAACATTTGTATCACCTCCATGTATGAGCTTCAGTTTGTCCCACATCTTCTTTGTAGTTTTTCAATCTTTGACATCTTTAAATTCAGCATCAGAGAGTGAGGAAGAAAGCTCTATGACCATGTAGTTGTGTTCATGCTTCTCTCTCAATTGATCTACTGTCAATACTCCTGTGGGAAATACATATTCAGTATCTAGGAATTGAGTAACATTATTATCAATACCTGATAAGTGGAGTCTTATCCTACTTTTCCATGAAGCAAAGTTGTCTTTGTTTAACTTGGGCACATCTTGTCTATTCATCTTGTGATCTTGACTTAGGTCTTGAAACCTTCCTTTCTAAACACACAAGCTTTGATACCAATTGTTAGTAATAACTGAGAGGGGGGGGGGGGGGGA
>MU224560.1:560271-582833 GCA_018584345.1 Thuja plicata
GGGGGGGGGGGGTGAATTAGTGGCCTCAAAAATTTATCCTTCAAACTTAACCACCAATCAATAAATCTTAGATTATTATGTCCCTACAAGATGCATGCCATGAAATAATACTAAAGATTAACTATTTTTTGGTTTGCTCTGTCAATCCTTATTCTTTCTTGATTATCGATAAGTAGTATAACTATTTACCAAAACTCAATAAATAAGCAGAGCATATCGGTCAATCCAGAGTTAGCTATGTAAGATACAAAACAGTAAAGAAATGAATCATACACACATAACACATGAATTTTTAATGTAGAAACCCTATTAAGGGAAAAACCACTGGGACTGGTACCCCTAATTTTCACTCTTCTAAAGTGAGCCCTGTTAGGAATAAGGTGTCTCAATCTAGGATAATTCCTAATCTTATTATTTGTTTTGTAAAATGTATTTCTTGCAAATAATGTAATTAAGTGTGAGTGTACATGTCTAATTGGCATGTTGATGTGTCACTCCACTTGATGTGTTGGCATCTTGAATTGTGTGTAAGGAGATCGTGGCTAAAACGACTATGATAGATTGCTATGACATGTAGGAGCTATTTCTAGAAGATTCAATGATGGGTGAAGACATGCAATGACATGTGGCAGCTGATAAAGTTGAGTACTATACACTCTTCCACAATTGTGGACAATTTTTGGGTTCCTATTTTCTCGTAGAATGGTAAAACCCTAATACAACTCTCTTTGGAAGTTGCCATAAAAAGGAAAGCGCATGATATAAGCATTTTTTAGGGTTGCAGACTGCGATAAAAAAAAAATAGTGTATTTTTGGTATGATCTAGTGCTACTAGATTTGTCTTTGAGTGTCGATTGTCTCCTGAAAGAACTTACATTACAAGTGTGTTGTAACCATTGTGTTGAAGATAATACATTGTGCAGGTTTTGGAGTGCTGGGGTTTTTTACCGAAAGGTTTTCCCCAGGGTAAATCATTGTGTCATTGTCTATTTTCTATATGCATGGTATATGGCTACAATGTCATTGTTAAAGTAGTTAACGAATCTAAAATTTTAAGGATTTAAAATAATTTTCACCATACTTTCCTTTAGAGATTAGTGTAGGAATTTGTTTCCGCACCAGAGTTTCCTTACAAGCCCTCTTAGGAGCCAACCCTGTTAAAGGTTACAAACACACTGTTAAGTGCGACCTTGATAGAAGACTTTATACATAGAGGTTGTCACTTAGTATCGGGCATCTATTGCTACCATCCTTGAATCAGCCTCCTTTTTAGACTGTCAATAGGTTTCGGGAAACTCCAATGCTACTTTCAAAAATTAACCTTTTTGGAACTCCTGGAGATGTACCTCAATATATAGTAGACTATTAAGTCCTGCTTAGTTAAGAGAATTGATGCTTCAAAGGTTAAATTGAAACATTATGAGCTATTCATATTGCAACTTTGAATTGCATATTTTCATATCTATTTAAGTACATTACCTCTTTGACCAATGTATTAATTAATCCTTGTGCTCCATACTTTCTTCTCTATGATGT
Source organism: Thuja plicata (assembly GCA_018584345.1). Lineage (NCBI taxonomy): Eukaryota > Viridiplantae > Streptophyta > Pinopsida > Cupressales > Cupressaceae > Thuja > Thuja plicata. The sequence continues at coordinate 561,808 of MU224560.1, forward strand.
TGTACTCATTGTTCATTGGTTTCTATAGATTTCCTTAGCTCTTCCTTTAGCTTGTTTGATCAAGACTGCATGAAGTTGTTCTTCATCAGTTTCTTTTTAGCATCCTCTTTTTATTCACTCCCCTTAATCCCATTCGTAAATGAATTAAGCTTGTCTCTTATATAGACACGATATTCATTGTTTCTTGATTCTTGATTCTTAGCGTGAAAAACAATCCAGCCAATTAGATTTAAAGCATAACTCCTGATTTGTCTCGTAGATATCTTCTTGCCAACTGTACAAATCATCTTTAAATCAATCACTTATCTCTGGTCAAATAAAAAAAACTAGACAACCAGTTAAGTCTATTTTTAGCTCTGCCAGCTAGATATTTTGTCATTTTCTAAACTTTTTATTCCATTGGTCACCGCTATAGTTAGTTGTCAGTGACAACTGACAGTTTCGTCAGTGAGACTCTTGCTAGCTTTGTGATCTCCATCCGTCGGGCATCATTGGACTTTTAATCGTTAGGAAACACTGTCTTTAGCTCGTCAGGAAAGCTTCTGACTTTTCTCATTGGGTATCTTGTGGTTTTTCTTCGTTGGGAAACACTATGCTTCTAATCATCGGGTATCACTATGATTGTTCTTCTTTCCTCTAACTATCGGTGTACAATCCATTGGTGTTGTTTTTCACTTAGTGAATACCTAAATTTTATGCATTGCTGAAAGCATAATGTTTGTTCCTTTGATTCTCTCAAGTCTTTGGCATTATGTACATGACCGTATAGATGATATCAAGTTGACATCAATGAAAATACAATGCATTAACTAATTTAATGCCTTGCATTATATTCAACTTAACATTGTCAAATATTCAATCAGTTACATGTCACCAATAAGTGTTTCCTTTGGATCGAAAGAAAACCTTGAAATAATTCCTACAATATGAGTAATATCAGGTTTGTTGTGCACTACATATTACAACTTACCAATCATAGATCGGTAGAGTATCTCATGGAATTCTTGTGACTCGTTCTCTTTAGATAACTTGCAGCCAAGGACCATCGGTGTTCCCACTAGTTTTGATTCATGCATACCAAAGGTCTTTAGGATCTCCTTAATATATTTTTATTTTTTAATATAGATCCCATCCTTTACCTATTGAATTTGAAGTCCAAGAAAGAACTTAATCTCTCCAATTGTAGACATTTCAAACTCCTGTCTCATCTCCTCATAAAAAGATCTGCATAATGTGTCATTGCCTCCAAATATAATGTCATCAACAAATATCTCAGCAATTAAAACCTTGTTATTACTATCACATTTTAGATACACATTGTTATTGTCACTTGTTCTTTGAAATCCTATTTTTATTAGATATGAATGCAGTCTCTCATGACATGCTTGGGGTGCTTGTTTCAAGCCATATAGTGCTTTGTGCAATTTACATACCATGTCTTAGTTAGTATTCTAAGAAAATCCTTCAGCTTGTTCTATATATACTTCCTCTTCAAGAATACCATTGAGAAATACAAACTTAACATCCATTTGATAAACTTTTAATCCCTTGTAAGTCACATATGCTAGTAGAATCCTTACTCCTTCTAATCTAGCAACATGTGCAAAAGTTTCACCATAGTCAATTCCTTCTTCTTGTGCATAACCCTTGAAAACTAATCTTCCCTTATTTCTGATTACATTACCATGCTCATTCATCTTATTTCTCAAAATCCACTTAGTACCGGTTACATTCTTATCTTTTGGTCTTGGTACCAAATTCCATGTATTATTATTTTGAATTTGATCTATCTCTTCCTTCATTGCTTTGATCCAATCTTCACTTTATAAAGCATCTTTTACTTTTATCGGTTCAAGTTCAGATATTAGACATTTATTTTCTCTTACCTTGCTTCTTGTTTGAACTCTAGCAGTCTTATTTCCAATTATTTTTCTCCGTGAGTTGTGTCTCTTTACATAATTTTCCAATATGGGCTCTGTAGCTATTGATATCTTTACATTTCCATCATTTTGTGGAAGCTCTCTCGACTCATCATATTCCTCTATTTGTTCTTTCAGTAGGGTTTCAGGGATCTCAGTTTGTACATAAACAATTGTGTGATAATCCTCAAGTTCCTTCTTGTTGTCTTCATCATTATTCTCTGCAAATTCATCATTCCTCACATTTGCACTTTCTACAATTTTGTTAGTACTATTATTCAAACATTTGTAGGCTTTTATTTTAGTAGAATATTCCATAAATATTCCTTCATCTCCTTTAGAGTCAAACTTTCCATCTCTTGCATATTTAAGAATATAACACCTACTTCCAAATACTTTGAAGTAGCTTACATTCAGTTTGTGTCCATACCAGATTTAATAAGGTGTTTTGTTTGTTCCCTTCTTCATTTGGACTCGGTTAAGTTTATAAGCAATATCCTTGACTACTTCTCTCTAGAAGATTTGAGAAATCCCATTCTCAATCATCAGCATTCTTGCACAATCTGCAATGGACCTGCTTCTCCTTTCAACTACACTATTCTATTATTCTGTTCTCAGTGCAGAAATCTACCTCTTTATACCATGTTCATTGGAGAAGAGTGTAAATTCATGAAATTTAAACTCTCCGCCTCTGTTAGATCTTAGACATTTCATTTGTCTCCCTGTTTATTTTTCAACTCTAGCCTTGTACCACTTAAACATTTGAAAAGCATCAGATTTTTCTTTTAAAATCATAACCGACATCATTCTAAAATAATCATCAATAAAAATTTTGAAGTATCTATCTCCATAGTATTTTTGTATTCTCATGGGACCACATAGGTCAGTCTGTACCAATTCCAATATACCTTAAGTAGTATAGGTTTTTCTTTCAAAGCTCAATTTATTCATCTTACCTACTTGACATGCTTTACATATTACAGTCTCAGGTTTGTCTAGAATCGATAGACCTCTTACTCTATTCTTCTTACTTACTTTGATTAATTTGTAAAAATTAACATGACATAGCCTTTTGTGCCATAACCATACATCTTCAGTTTTAGAAAATAGACAACTCTTTATTGATGTATCAAGGTAGAATAAGTTTCCTTTAGATTGATGTCCGGTAGCAATCAAACTTCCCTTCTGATCAAATACTTCAACCTTCTTGTTTTGAAATTCCAGTTGGTGATCAGTATTAAATAACTGTGCCATACTCAACAAATTGTATTTCAAGCCTTCAACCCAATAGACATCATCACACTTAGTATTGTTTAGTAGAATTGTAGAACCTTTTCCTTTTACAAGATATGGGGCATCATTTCCAAATATAACATTGCTTCCATTACACTCTTTCAAAGTAATAAACTTGTCAGTATCACCTATCATATGGTGTGAGAAACCACTTTCTATAATCCATGTATCATTTTTACTTACTTGTGATATTAGGTCATTTTCTTCAATGTACCTCTCTTCATCACATTCATATTTAATAGAAACATAAACAACCTCTCTTTCATCTTCATCGGTGTCATCATTAGATGAACCTCCTTCAGCAATGTAGCATGCTTTCTTTCCTTTGTTCTTGAAATCTCTAAATCTTCTAAAATTGTTCTTAGTCTTGTTGTTGTCTCTTCTATCTCTCTTCTCATTATTTTTAGGACAATTATAAGCTATGTGACCAATCTTGTTGCATGAAAAACATTTCAAAGGTAGCTTACCTTTGTACTTTCCTTTACCTCTCGGTAGTCTCCTAGCCAATAATGCTTAAAATGCAGCTTCATTCTTTTCATATTCAACATATAGATCTTCAAGCTCACTCTTACAACTATGAAACCTTTCACTAGAACTACTTTCATATCCTCACTAGATCTATAATCTCTAGACTTCCCAATAGTGAAGGATGATTTGAATAAAGATTCAATCTTAGAAATAGCAGGTAAACTATTATCAAAATCATTTAACTCAAAATTATTTCGCTTATCGATTGTGGAATCCAAAGTAACAACCATCTGTTGAATGGATCTCAGGTCTTGAATAGCAGACACACGGATGACATAGTGTAGACACGTAAAATTGACTAGGTGTTCTCAAAACAAGCAAATCTGCATTTTTCATCAAATTGCTCCTAATCTCATCAAATTGCATCAAAATAAAATCAAATGGACATTTATCAATGAAAGTAGATAAAATCAAGTTAAATCAAAGGATTAATTAACCATGACATCGTGGTCACTGTCACGCTCATTGTCATATCCTCACTGTCGACATAGTTAAAAAAAAGTAGTGCTCACTGTCATGTGAGCAGGGGAAAGAATTGTAGCATTGACCATTGTTTCAAGAGGTGATAGTCATGATAGAATTCTCTGTGTAAGGCCACTCTGCAAAATGTGGAAGCGTTAACAGGGTACGCAAACTATTTGACAAAATGCCACAAAGAAACTATTAAAATCACTATTTAACGATGGCCCTTCAACTATAGCTCTGGCAGGAAACAAAAACCACTTTTTCCTCCACCATACCAAAAACATAACAGGAGCATAACCAAAGAATATATACATTTTCTCTTAGGCACGTCTACAAAATGTGGAAGCATTGACAGGGTATGTGAACTATTTGACATAATTCCTCAAAGAAACTGTGGTATCCTAGAATGACTGCCAATAATGCACCAAAGGGGTTTACTTTTCTTCTCCACTGGGAATAGACATCCATCCAAACCATAAAGGGTGTCAGATTAAAGGAGATAATAGAAAAGAAGCAACAAAAAGGTGTGGAAGTGTCAGACTAAGGGAGATAATTAGGAAAATAACACAGCAGAGCAACAAGAAGGATTTGTATAATCAAAACATGTCAGAGATAAATGAAATGGTGAGGAGGAGTGAGTGCAGTGAGCATGGTAATGGCAATGGTGGATACTTGAGACAGGGCAAGGGCAATGTAGGCAAGGGTAGCAAAGCATGCATCTCATTTAGGGATATTTTTGCAGGTACCCCAATTGTCCAACTAGCTAATAATGTGGACTAGTCTAAGAAGGGATTCCAGAAAAATCTATTCTCAACTAAATTTTATCATAAGCCAAGAGGCAACAGGATCAATGTTGAAGATGATGGCCTTCATATATTCTCTGGGAAGGTTATTGTTCAACCTGCAAAACCATTCATCCTCAACCCACAATTTCAAATGTAGAGACCTGATCGTCACCAAAAGGTTTCTTCAGTAGATAAGGGAGATTATATAGGATTACCAAAGATAGTTCTAGCTTCCGGTTATGAGGTAGGTGAGACTTCAAATGCAGGAGCTGGAAGGGGTGCTGATTTTCAAAACTCAAAAACTCAGCTTAGGCGGGAAAACATTCAGCCTCATAACCCTAAGGTGCGTAGATAGGGAATGAAATACAATGGGTGTAAGAAGAAACCTTCATTCAATATTTGTTACAATACACCTTCGGGATTGCCTCCTAAAGTTCTAATGGAAGACAAAGAATCCCCACTAGTGAGTAATGGCATGCAGAGTCAGCTGGATCAACTGGTAAGAGCTCCCCTCAATCCAAATTTTTTTGATCTAGTTGCTTCTAATCAACCGAACACTAAATTGGTATGGAGGAAAAAACAAGGTTCATTCCCCCCTGTACATGATCCCCTTGTTCTGGAGCCACACAAGCACTTACACCAATCAGACAAGGAAAAAATTCTGGAATTCTCCTTTCTAGATCATCTAATTAGCAATCATGTCAATTCTCTTAGGAAATCTGCTTTGATAGGTAATTTCTCAGATTATTCACTCCTTATTGTTGATATTTTTCCTTAGGCTCATAAAAAATGGAAGGGATTAAAAGAAATCTTCATTATGGATTCGGCTAGCAAGTTCTTTGTGGCTATTTTTGAATCAGCAACAGATAGAGATAGAGTTCATAAATAGAAGGGATGGTTTTGCAAGGGTTCAGGTTTGTTTATAGTATTATGGACACCCAATTTTAACCTAGATTCAGTAATCTACCTTTTCTTTCTTGTATGGGTAGCATTTCCTTCTTTGCCTTTGGAATACAAGGATCTAGAGTTAGTGGAAATCATTGCTAATCGATTGGGAATCTTCCTCATACATGATTTAATACATTTTGAATAACCGCATATTGAGACTAGAGTCTTCATTCTTGTCTCCTCGACAAAGCCTATTCTGTAGGAAGTAAATCTTACTTTGAAGTGGGCTTCATGGAAACAATAGATTAAAGTATAGGATGCTAAGATTATTGATAAATGGCATAAAAAATTAGGACACTTTGCTACGCAATGTGGGTCAGACCAGTGCAATACTGAAGTTTGCAGTGATTTTAGTTTAGATCCAGCTCATTTCTCACATCAGAATGAGCAAGTTCCCAATTTACTAAAACAAGATGATTGTACATTGGTATCACAGGTGGTTGGCTCTCCTCAGAAGCAGAACTCACACAATAATCTAGATTATTTATCTCTAGAAACTTTTATAAGGGATTTTTTTTATTCGCTCTATGGCTGGTATGTAAATGCTAATAAAGTATCATTTTCCAATCAGCTTCTACTGACTTCCCCTATTCAAGGGTTACCTCAGGATCAAGACTATTTGATGGAGAAAAATAGCATAGAGCAAAACTATCATGATTTGGCAAAATATCAGAACTGGGAGGACATGCTTTGTGCCTTGCAAAATAAGGCCAAATTTTCTAAACCAATGGAGGCGGAACTTAAGTTTGTAGCTATTCATATCTCTATTTTTGTTGCATGTCAGCTATTTGATGTAATAGTTCAAGATGACAACATTGATTTGGGATTCAGACAAAGGCCCTCGAAAGAACAAACTCATAAGGAGCAGCAATTTAAGGGTCACATTTCAGATTCATTTATTCATGATTTGGCTACTTCCTCACAACCATAGAGATTCAAGATTGTGAGATGGGATTAACACTCCCCTCAACTGCTGCTGACAATGTGATGGTAATAATGGAATCACAAGATGATCCCTTGCGGGGGAATTGTAGAAAGATTCTGAGCTCATTGAGGAACATAATGAATTTTTACACAAGATTATGATTTTAGACACTCTACTGGATTTGATGGAAATTTTACATGAGCAGCAAGATACAAATATCAAGAATAATGGATCAGAATTTGATTACACCCAAAAACTCTCTATCTTACAATCATCATTAGTTTTAAAGGAGATAGTTAAAACTCCCAAGAAGAGAGGTAGGAAACCGAAAAGCTTGAAAACAAAAGAGGAAATTGAAGCAGGTTTGCAATCAACTCTTGATGAGAAGTTTGTTTCATCTAAAAGAGTCACGAGGAGGACTAGGGGTTCTCCTCAAAGCCAATGAAGATCCTATCTTGGAATTTTAGAGGCATTAATGTGTCTAACAAAAGACATAGATTCAAACGACAATTGGACTCTCTCTCAATAGATATAGTGTTATTGCAAGAAACAAAAATTTTAGAGGAATCATTTTCCAAGACAGTTGGGAAATGGCCCTTATGGGAATCATCTCATATGCAAGGGGTCGGTGCTTCTGGGGGCTTGACAGTGTTATGGAATCCAAAGACAACTTTTGGTCTTCTTATTAAACAGGAACATTACTGGCAGCTCATTAGCTTTACTCATTTCAATTTATCTTTTATGGTAATCAAAATTTATGGGCCAACAAATACTCATGACAAACATAGATTATGGTCAGATTTAGCTCAACTAATGCAAGATCATGCTGATACAAATATTATCCTCGGAGGGGATTTCAATGCAATTGTGTCACATGATGAGAAACATGGAGGAATTTTCCCTCCCTTAAGGGCCATGGATGACTTTCAGAATTTTATCCAGGATAGTAGTCTGATTGACATTATCCCAATGAATGGAAAGTTTACTTGGACTAACAGGAGAGATGGCTTCTTACAAATAGCTGAGAGGATGGATAGATTTTTAGTCTCTCAAAGTTGGAAGTTGCTAAATCTCACAAATAATACAGAGGTTATGTCTTTACAGGGTCGGATCATTACCCGGTACTGCTTAATATTTCAGTGGGCCTTCAAGTTACTAAGAGGAAAGCCTCATTCAAATTTTAGAACATGTGGTTTAGACACCCCCATTTTTTTCCACTTCTCAAATAGTGGTGTATTACTGCACCATTCGAAGAAGGTACTAGAATGTTTCAGTTATATAAAAAATTACAATACCTCAAAGGTAAAATAAAGATTTGGAACAAACATGTTTTCAAGAACATATTCTCACAGAAAGAGAAGGTCTCTAAAGAACTAGAGTAGATCCACTATTTTATCATTCAAAATGGTCTAGATTTAGAAGTATTTGTTAAGAAAAATATTTTACAAGCTGAATGGGAAGAACTTTGTGGCCGAGAAGAGGAATTTTGGAGACAAAAGTTGAGAGAATTGTGGCTTCAAGAAGGGGAAAAAAATACTAAGTTCTTTCAAATGTCAGTCAAGCAAAGGCATGAAAATAATACTATTTTTCAAATTGAGAATGTTGTTTTAGGTAATTTTTTGACGAATGCCACAGACATCCAACAAGAGGGAGTTATATTTTTCTCAAACCTATTAGCTCCACCCCAAGGTTAGTTTCCTTCTCCTACATTGGAAGAAGAACTACTATTAGTTATACCACCATTGGTTTCACCTAAGATAATGTTGCTTTATTGAAGCCTTTCACACTTCTAGAGATTAGAGAAGTTGTATTCTCAATACCACCGGATAAAGCCCCTGGACCGGATGGATTCACTGCGGTTTTCTTTCATAAATGTTGGGATGTTATTGCCTATGACCTACTTTTAGCATTGTAAGAATCCAGAAAACATGGAGCTATGTTGAAAAACTTTAATACTACTAATATAGCCTTAATACCAAAGTCTTTGGCACTGAAAACATTTGCATATTTTAGGCCGATATCTCTTTGCAATACTATATACAAGATTTTTACAAAATCCATTTATATGAGGCTGCAAAAGTTGTTACCCAAGATTATTTCAACAGAACAAGGAGGTTTTGTGCTAGGGAAAGAGACAATGGAAGGTGCGTTAGTGGCACATGAAGTGTTACACTCTATTAACACCCATCAAGTTCCTTCTTTTGTTGTCAAATTAGACATGATGAAAGCTTATGACAAGCTGAATTGGAATTTTCCAATGAAAGTGCTCTAGAGATTTGGCTTTTCAAGAAAATGGTGTAAATGGATCAAGGTGTGTATATCAGGGGCTTCTTTCTTAGTTATAATTAATGGGGTTCCTTCGGGCTTCTTTTCATCAACCTAGGGGATTAGACAAGGCGATCCCATTTCCCCCTCTCTTTTTATCATCGTGGCTGAGGCATTTAGTAGGATTGTTTCCTTGAGACATGGTCAAGGTCTTTGGAGGGGGGTTTCATTGCCAAGTACTTCAATTGTTGTTACTCACTCACTATTTGCAGATGATACATTAATTTTTGGACATGCAATAGTGCAAGAAGCAAAATTAATCAAGAGAGTGTTAGATTTATATACTATGGTCTCCGGACAAAGAATTAGTGCCCCCAAATCCAAATTTTATATATTTTTTACAAATGCACTCATTGTCTCTAAAATTGTCAAGAACATGGGGTTCCAGCAAAATCTTCTCTCTTCAGTGTATCAGGGGATTCCTTCTTTATAGGATCTAATAAGGCAAGCTACTAGAAATCAGTTGTGGATAGGATTAAAAATAGACTTTCTGCCTAGAAGGTAAGGTGGTTTTCTCTTTCTAGCATGATTCACTAATCAGATCAGTATTATCTGCCACCCCAAACTATTTTATTTCAGGTCTTTGTGCCCCACAAAGTGTGATCAAATAGATTAAACATATCATCTCAAGCTTTTTATGGTGCAACAATATGATAGGTCAAAGAAAAATTCCATTAATATCCATCCAGGAGATGGTAATAGACAAACAAAGAGGGGGTGCAGGCCTTCATGACATAGAACATCCTAACAAAGCATATGGGGGGAAATTGGTTTGGAAATGATGAAGAAACCAAACAACACATGGTGTAAGATTATGCAGTTGAAATACCTGGATTCCTCAAACCCCGATCATATCATTTCAGCAGCTTCCCTTCCAAAAGGATCAGAAAATTGGAATTTTATGGTAGCCTCGAGAGATGTTATTGCAGATTATGTCTCTTGGGAGATCAACAATGGACAAAATGCTAACTTTTGGGAGGATTCATGGAATGGTCTACCACCACTTGCTAATAATCCTTAGTTAATGGCTCTAATTCCTATTTTTAAACAACATTAGGGGATTACGGTCTATCACTATGTGGATCATGTGGACCCCCATTCACATTTAGTGGTTTGGAAAAATCCTTCACTACTCCCAATTCCTGAGATCATATGCAATTTATTTAAAGAAATAGTAAGTGTTAGACAAGTTTTCTTTTAGCATATTGAGGACTGCTTGTTTTGGGACCCATCTCATGAAGGTAATTACTCGATTAAGGCAGGAACCTTGGCAGTTGCTAATGTGGAAATTGCTAGAACAATTGTACACTACCAAAAGCTAGTTGTTTTGCATGGCTCGCCCTTAGAAGGAGACCTTTAACTAGCGACAAGCTAGAAAAGTTCAATATTATGTTAATCCCTATGTTTTGTTGATGATAACTGACCCACACTTAGTCATTTACTTAGGCAATTTTAGTTGGTTAATCACTATGGTCGAGCTAAACATTCAAGGTCGAGCAACATTGCCAAGCAAGTTTTAGGTTGCCGAGTTACATCATGTCGAGCTGAGTAGAATATTAAGTGTCGAGAAAAAAACATGTTTAGTGCCGAGCAGAACAGTTTTTGCATACATGTCAGGATTAATTCAAACTTTGATGTAAATTGTTTAGGCTGACTTGTATGAGATTTGGGCCGACATTTGTACTCATTTAATATTTGTCTACTAAGTTAATTTTGCATTTAATTGTTTTATACTATGCATGGCATGGAGCCAATCAAGAAATTAGTATGCATTGAAGGAATAAACAATAGATCTTGATTGTTGATCTAGATCTCTTTGCCAGATCCAAAAAGATATAATAAGATTTCTTCTAACCCTAAAAGAGAGAGAAGTGTGAGAGCAAGAGATATACAGAGAAGGGTTGTTGTTCATGAGAGTTGAACATTAAGTCATTTTGAGAAGAATCCTAGATCAAGAAGAATGATAGAGAAGTGATAAGAAAAGTAAAGACATATCAGATTGAGAGATCATAGAAGGTATTGGATAGAGAAGAGCCATCATCAGCATCTAAGTGCATAATGAAGGATCACTACTTGGAAAATTCTAACAGGTGTATTAGGTGAAATCTCTTAACATAGTGGTTTTAGCAGACCATCTTAAATCTCTTAGCAGAGTGCTTACTTTACTATAAGTTGAAATCCTTTAACAAGGTAGATTGTAATGATCTCTAGTTCTTAACCAAATAGACCTTTAACCAGGTAGATTGCATGTTGCAATCAAACTCTTGTAGCCCTAACAGGCACACTTTATTACTGCAGTAGTGAAGATTTTGTGAGTGTCATTGCCACCCTAGTTTTACCTATTTGGGTTTCTGGGTTACCAAATTATGTGTTATGAGTTACATATTTCATATTATTGATCTTATCTGATGTTAGATTAAATTCATATATGTATGAATGTGAATCAATTTGTTTTAAGTGGTTAAGTTTTAAGATCTGATTCACCCCCCTCTCAGTATCTTTCTTTCCCATTCTTGTACTTCCAACAATTGGTATCAAAGCATAGTTCACCTACAAAATTTTTTAATCATCTTGTGAGAATAGATCTTGAGATGGAGGTTTACAAGCTGGGTAAAGTCATTGAAAATTAGAAGATTGAGATGTAGCTAGCATTACATCAACTTGAGATAGCAAGACTGGAATTGAAGAAATCATTGACAGCTAGGAAATATTTGGAAAAACAAATGAATGATACTCATTACCAGGAAGATGACACTATAAATTTATTTTAGAATGGAGATTCTACTGAGAGTGATGCAGCAATTCCAGATCTACTGGAAAAGAAAAATGAACTATGTGAAGAAGTTAGAAGCTTGAAAAGAGAACAAGAAATGTAGACAGTGAGACTATGTGAAGTAGTGGAACAAAAGAAGAAAGATGAAGATGACAAAGCTATGGTAGAAGAAGAAAAAAGAGTGATAATTGTTAGACTTGATGAAAGGACACATGATGTGCAAATGATGAAAATCAATCAGGTTGACATGGCAAATCAACTGCTACTTCCAAATTAGGAGATTAGTAGGAAAGATATGGAAATGATAAATCTGAGATCTGAGAACAATCAATTGAAAGATGATTTGAGATCTGAGAAGGAACTTAATGAAAGGTTGAATAAGCCCAATGAAGCTTTGACTCATTTTGAGAATCTGATGGAAGCATCAAGGAGGTCAAATGATTCTTCTGGATTAGGTCACGCTGAACCAAAGACATCTGCTGAGAAAGGAGAATCATCTAAGAATGGTGAAAGGAGGAATGTAAAGACAAAGCACAAAAAGCCTATTTGCCACCACTATGGAAAACCAAGTCATACATAAAATATTTGCTGAAACAAGAAAGGTAAGTCCAATCCTAAACCTAAGTTCAATGTTTATTGTTTTAGTTGCAAGAAATTTGGACGTAAAGCATATGAATGTTGGGTTGAAGCAAGTGATGCACCCCCCAACCAAGATTTAATTGTTATTTTTACAAGTGTCAGAAACATGGTCATAAGGCACAAGACTGTAGATCCAATGCTAAACAAAAATGGACATCAAAGACACAAACAAAAGCATCTAAGAATGGCAACACTTAAGATTGGGATTATAATACAAGGCATACTTGTCATTACTATGAATAATATTGACATGCACCTGAAGATTTCTTATAGACACATGTCAGAGGGAAATCTAAGAGTTGGATGAATGGAAGCTTAGTCTATTTTAGTTGTTTGAAGATAGGTCACACTAAGAGAGAGTGTAGGACAAGAGTTCCTGCTCCTACTGTTGAATAAATAAGAGCACAGATGAACAGGACATGGGTAAGGAAAACATAGCCGAATAGTAGTGAATCCATTGAAGCCAAGGTCACCCGATACAATGGATTTGGTGATCACACCATCTCCAACTGAGAAATAGAGGTATGTAAGGAAATGCATTTAAATTTCAAATCTTACATCAGTTCCTAATATGTAAATGTGCCAAAGTCCATATCTGCATATGTTAAGATGTACTAGGACATGTTGGTGACAAATAATGAGAAGAGTTATCTGCACTATAGGTGCTGAGTTGGTTGGCTAAGTAAGTTGTGTGATGGATGAGTGTGGTAAGCTGAGTGGTATGCAAGTTGTGTTGGTCGGCCGATGGCAGCTGGCTAGCACTAACCTAACGGGAAAAATATTTAATGCTTACCTATCTTGAGATTTTGAGTCTATATAAGGATGAATGGTCTATTATTCTCTTTTACCTTGTGATTATCAGCATTTATAGAGTGATCAAAGAAGTTGTAGAATTTTATCTTAGCGAAGTGTGTTTTAATAATTTTGTCAGCACGCCGTCGAGAACCCTAAGTTGAATAGTGCAAAGTGATTTCTTGTTGAGGTACCCTATTCTTCATTCTCAAACCCTAACTTCAAGAGATTATGGCTGCAAGTTCTTCCACACTAGTCAAAGGAATGGAGGAGGATTTGAATCAAATTAAGTTAGTAAGGAGTGATGCGTGCGCACCACCAAAATTTTGTACCATTCCTGAAAGAACAAACTTAAATGATCTGAACGGAGCCCTCTTGTTGATCCAACCAAAGGTACTTATAATTCACAATGTTAGATCCTGCTACATGGTTAAAATTGGCGAAGTGGGTGATTGCAAATTGAGAAAATCCTATGACAAGTTTTGTGAAAATAGAATTCTGAAAGATGAATTCAAACATTTAGCCGAAAAAGGGTTAACTCCTGCCCTAGATTTTCTGACAAAATTCAAGGATGAATGGATTAAGGTTGTCCTAAGCTGAATTCATAATATGCATATGTGGCTGGAAAATGGATCAGTAAAGATCATAAAAGATATTATCCATCGAGTTACTGGATATCTTGTTATCAGTGGTAAAAGGACCATGAGAGATCAGAAGAAAGACGAGATAGCAACTAACACTGGAGCTATCTGGAACAACAAAGGTATTACCATCTCTACAATTGTAGACTTAAAACTTGAATTTGGAGTAAGAGTGATTGAACACAAGTTCTATCAATCGAGCCGACAAGATAGTGTTCCCTATACAGCCGTGGACTAGGCATGGAAGATAGTAAAAAAGAATCACACCTATGACCTTGCTGAGCTGCAGTTGACACAACTAGCTGAGAAATTACTATCAATTAGGAAAGCTAAAATCTCATCATGTAAGTTTGGCTCTTTTCTAGTTTGTATATTGTTCTATGTACAGAAGTCATTTCCTACACTAGGAAATATTGTATGGAAGAAGGAAAGACCCATCACTTTACATATTAGTGAATGCATTCATCAATTAGGCAACAATTTAAATAGCATTATGGGAAATTATTTTGTGGAATTCAAAAAGAGAATGAGGTTGAGGACAAGAATTCCCAACTCACTTGTGGAAAAGCACTATGAAGAGATATGTTTCTTAGTTGATATAGATTACACCTATATTCAGGCTATGACACCTAGGGTATCATGGCTGGAGCCATTTCCCTATGAAGTTAATATTGATGAAGCATCAACAACTATCACAACACTCCTAGTAGAGGAGATTGATACTAAAGATAAAATATTTGGAAATTATGATGAAGCAAAGGAAAATATTTCAATGAATCTTAAGGCAGGAACCATGGAAAGAAAGAGGAAAAAGATTGTGAAAAATCTGAAAAAGATGGTTGGCTTGCCGAGTGATGAAGAGCTAGAGGATGCACCTCTAGACATATCTACTAGAAAAGGAGACGATGTATCTAAGGAACAATAAGTAGAAGTCAGTGAATCTGAAGAAGAGATCACTGCTAAGGAAAAAGGAAAGAGGCCAATAGTAGCTAAGGTAACGAAGCTAAGTAAAGCAAAACCTAGAGTTACCCCTCCCATTGCAAATTGTCCAAGGACAAGGGCATCTTCTACCACATCACCAGTAGAACAAACTAAATTTTATGTAAAGAAGGTTGGAGAAATTAGTTCTGGATTGAAGAAAAAATTTGCAACAAAAGCTATGCTGAGCCTACAAGTTAAGAGACCAAGAAGAAAACTGCATTTGGATCTAGAAAGTGATGAAGACAAGAATGAAACTGATGAACCCAACAACATCATTCAAGAGACCTATAGATATTAATGAGGTATGTGAAAACTTGAGAAATTTTGCAGGGTTATCTGGTTTTAAGTTTATAAGGTATAAAAAATTAAAGGTAGAAGACAAGCATAAGGTTCAGGAAGCTCTCCTAGACATGATGTGCAATTTTAAGTTAACACCTATAGAAATAGGAAACAATCTGCCAAGTGAGTTGTATGAATTTCTATCTGGCAAGTGGGAATTTTCACTTACAACTGAGAGACAAATAAGAGAAGGCACTTTGGCTCAAGTCATTCCTGAGCTAACCAAGATACAAAGAGAAATTTTTTTTGAAGAGTATAAGCACAAATTTATACCTAAATAGAGAGGTTATGCTATTTTGAAGAATGATATTGAAGGGATAGTATAGCAGAGTACTAGAATTTGGAAGGAAATTTTTGGATTGATTGCTCCAAAAGAGAAGAAAACTGATGAAGGAACATCTTAGCCGAAGGCTAAAGAAACTTAATCCACCCCTATACCACAGAAGTCAATAGTTCACATTTCTACTGAGCCTGAGAAGACTAGAACATAAGCACAAGGAAAAATAGAGATAGTTAACACTATTGATCTAACTATTGACAGTCCAATTTATGTGACAATTGATGACTCTAGCAATCTGGATTCCGAGGGTTAGGATGAGCCGAGGGACTCAACTAGTGAATCACCTATTAAGGAAACTGAGGCTGAAGAATAAAAGAGTACATAAGAAGAAGAAAGAACTCAAAAGGAATTTGAGGATAAGGATGCTCAAGAAGGAGCAAAGAAGGAGAAAACAATTGTACAAGAGGTAATTGTATAGCATTCACCTATTTTAGAGGTTGTAAAATTAGTTCTAGATAGTAGTGAGGAGACAATAGATACTAACAATGAGCCTAAAGAACAAGAGGAAATGCAAGTGTTGGTTGATCTACCACACTCTACATCATCAACTCCCACTGGAACTAAGATAGGAAGCATGCCTGATCAGCAGGAAATTTTGACTAAATTGAAAGATGCAATGGTGTTAACTACTGAATCTGGAAAAGGTATTGTAGAAACAAAGCTGAGCAGTAGTTCACTTGAATTTAAGAAGATGAAAGTTCTGCGGAAGAAGTCTCCAATTCTAGATGTCACATTAGATGAAGTTATTATGATTCCACCATGGGATCCCAATGTTTTGTCTTATGAATAGATTGAGACTCTTCAAGAGATACTTAAGAGGAAGAAATGACAGGAGGAACTGAAAAGGGAGAAAAAAAAAAGCAAGTGTTACATGACATCAAAGACATATTTGTAAAGGCTTTTGAAATGGAAGATGACAACCCTCAAGCCCCTATTCTTGAATAGTTAGTTCACATTGTGAAAAAGGTAAATGATGACAATATTGAAGCCAATGAAAAACTATTGCAATGGTCTAAGAGGAAATTCAAGAACAAGGTACTAGAAAAAATCTCAAAAGATATTGCAATAAAACAGGTTGAACTTTCTTCTCTGGTAGAAATTTTAGAAGGAGTTGCAACAAATGTCTATTCTTTGTATAAGAGGTTATCTGATGTTAAATTATTCACAAAGGATAATCAACAGACTTTAGAAAAATTGTACCTAGACTTAAAGTCAACTGGAAATTCACTGAGTATGGATGCTAGCACTAGCTCCTTACATTTTAATAGGTTGACTTATGCACAAAGGAGGATAGCCGAGCTCATGGCTGAAGATGATCAGATTAGGACCAAATTGATTACTATACAGACAAGTCTGATACATTATTTGGAGGTCATTTAGAAAGAACTTTCATCTACAAATGAATTGGTCAAGAGAGATTCTCATCTCTCCACTACAGAAATTTTAGTCAGTCTAGCTACCAAGCTAGAAGTGAAAATATAGGTTATGAAGTTTGTCAAGGATAGTTGGGACTCTGTATTTGAGTCTACCTTACAACTTCATCAATAGTTTTTGGACAAGTATAATTTGACCCCACTAGAAATTAGTGACAAAAACAAGGGGGAATCTAACAGGACTGATAAGGATACAACATAAGAAGATCAGTATAGGTATCCATGTAAATATTTTTTGAAGGCATGTATACTATGTAAAGTTTTGTATGTAGTATGATGTACATTCCTAGGGGGAGTATAGTATGTACCTAGGCAACATTTTGGATGGAATGAATTGTAATGCTAAGTGTGTTTTTGCCACTAATATCAAAGGGGGAGATTGTTAATCCCTAATTTTTGTTGATGATTAGTGACCCACACTTAGTCATTTACTTAGGCAGTTTTAGTTGGTTAATCACTGTGGCCAAGCTAAAAATTCAAGGCCAAGCAACATTTCCAAGAAATTTTTATGTTGTTGAGTTACATCATGCTGAGCTGAGCAGAATATTAAGTTCTAAGCAACAGAGATGTTTAGTGTTGAGAAGAACAGTTTTTGCATACATGTCAGGCTTAATTCAAGTTTTGATGTAAACGATTTAGGCTGACTTGTATGAGATTTGGGCCGACATTTGTATGCATTTAATATTTTTATACTGAGTTAATTTCACATTTAATTATTTTATACTATGCATGGCATGGAGCCAATAAGGAAATCAGTATGCATTGGAGGAATAAACAATAGATCTTGATCATTGATCTAGATCTTGCTGCCATATCCAAAAAGATATAATAAGATTTCTTCTAACCCTAAAAGAGAGAGAAGTGTGAGAGAAAGAGATATACAGAGAAGGGTTGTTGTTCATGAGAGTTGAACAGTAAGTCATTTTGAGAAGAAGCCTAGATCAAGAAGAATGATAGAGCAGTGATAAGCAGAGTAAAGACATATTAGATTGAGAGATCATAGAAGGTATTGGATAGAGCAGATCCGTCATCAGCATCTAAGTGCATAAGGAAGGATCACTACTTGGAACATTCTAACAGGTGTATCAGGTGAAATCTCTTAACAAAGTGGTTTTAGCAGACCATCTTAAATCTCTTAGTAGAGTGCTTACTTTACTGTAATTTGAAATCCTTTAACAAGGTAGATTGTAATGATCTCTAGTTCTTAACCGAACCGACCTTTAACCAGGTATATTGCATGTTGAAATCAAACTCTTGTAGCCCTAATAGGCACACTTTATTGCTGCAGTAGTGAAGATTTTGTGGGTGTCATCCCCACCCCAGTTTTACCTATTTGGGTTTCTAGTTTACCAAATTCCGTGTTATGAGTTACATATTTCATGTTATGGATGCTATATAATGTTAGATTAAATTCATATATGTATGAATGTGAATCAATTTGTTTTAAGTGGTTAAGTTTTAAGATCTGATTCACCCCCCCTCTCAGTATCTTGCTTTCCCATTCTTGTACTTCCAACATATTACACAAAGATTTAAATGTTTACTTTGTTAGAGGGATTTTGAGGATGCAGATCATGTTTTTCTATAATGTGAATTTGCACAGGAATGTTGGAAATCAGTGCTTAAGAAACTGAACTATGCTATGCCACTTCCCAATTTACTACATGAATTATTTGAATCCTAGCCAATAGTTTAGTCCAATTCTCTTCTTTCTCCAATATGGAAGTTCTTTCCATCCTTGATTGTTTGGGCATTATGGTGGGAACACAATAAGCATATCATTAGAAAGTCCCCATCATCAGTAGAGAATGTGATACTCACTATAGAAAAGTCAATATCTGAAGTGGTCTCTGCCAACATCAAGTCAGGATCATCACAGGTTCACTTTAGATTATGGGATGATGCAATGCTCAAGGAATGGAGATATATTACCTTACCATCCTTTTTTAATATGAACAACTCCTTTGAGAAAGTGGAAAGGAATAAGGTCAAGTGGCTTCCTCCAAATCATGGTGTTATCAAAATTAATTTTGATGGGGCTTCTTGGGGGAATCCATGTAAGTCAGGAATTGGGGTGTGTTTGAGAAATGAATTTGGGCATCCAATTGCCATGAAATCTTCTGATATTATGCCTGGGACAAACAATATTGTTGAAGCATCACCTTTACTTCAAGGGTTAGTTCTTTGCCAAATCATTAGGAATTGAATGCATCCATGTGGAAGGTGATTCACTGATAGTGATACAAGCATGCATTAACAGAAATTTATCTAATAGGAGTTTGGGATATATTTTTAATCAGATCTGGCGACTTCTGGATGAATTTAAAATGTGTCATTTCCCATACCTATTGGGAAGGCAATCATGTGGCTGATTACCTCTCAAATATGGGATGTGATTCAGTAAACATTGAACTGCTCACAGTGGCAGATTGTAATAGTATTAATAGGGAATTAAATGACATAATTAGAAGAGAACATTACTCTCCTTAAGTGTGATTGTGAGATCGGCTGTTGTACCTCAAGGGATATCAATGGGGCCAAATTGGCTTGTGGAATCAACATTAATACACACCCCCAATTTTATGACTCAGAAAATTCATTGTCCTGCATTTTTCACACATTTATGGGCACATTCATGGCAGGGATGTGGTGGGCATCATCAAATGGTAGCTTCTGTCAGTAGTCTTTCCAAGTTATGCTTCACATCATATTTGTGTTGGGTTACATGTTCTCTCTTTGAGAATAGTAAATCAATGTTATTATTGTAATGGGGCTAAGATGCAGGGTTTTCTTCCTAGTTCTTTCCCCGTGGAGCCTTTGAACTAGGTTTTATTATTTTATATATATTTATAGTAGCCTTGTCTACTTTCTCCTTTAAAAAAATTAAAAATAACCATGACATCAAATAATTAACTATAAGCCTAAAAGGATGAATCAAAATTATATAATTGATTTTAATCAATTAATTGTATAGTTTTAAATCAAAAATCAAATTAAACCTATTCATCCTACATGGCTAATTTAATTAATTGATTGAATTAAATAATCTTAATATCTTTCAACATGAATTTGAACAACCAATGGAAATTGAGAACACAAAGCACATGGATCACTCCTAAATTTGAATCTCAATCACTCATTTTCAACTTTGAATCTCAATCACTCAAATTTGTCCCTTTTTCCCAACCTTTGAGACAATCATTTAAATTTTCCCCCCATTTGAAACTATTTGAAAGCCTCTCACTCAACCATGACTTAACTGTGATCAATTAACTCAACCCCTACACTTGGAAAAATCCTATAAATAGAAGCCATTTTGAGAGCATAAGGATCTTAGAAAATTTGAATGCAAAGAATCAAGCCTCTTGTCAATTTCATAGCATCTTGAGAAATATTGAGAGATTTCATAGAGAATTAAGAGAATTAAGATCATTTTATGAGCATTTGGATTACATATCATAGCAATTTTTAGAGAATTGATCTAGATTAGGCATTTACTATCATCAATTTCTCATTCTAGGATTGTCATTGATAGAGATTAAGGTTGAGAGCACTATTAAGAAAGCTTAGATAGAGATCCATGAGATGTTTATTGATTTAACTGCAATTATTAGTTTAAATTTCTATTATTCTTCCATAGAATTGTAGTTAAATAAATCAATTTCATGAAGGTGTACTTTATTCACACAAAAATGATGCCCACCGTGGGGCTTTGAGCCTCAATTCCTAATTTTATTTGAATTTTTTTTGTGTTTTTCCTTCACTTTTGTGTTTATGGGTAAAAGCACAATAATCTGTCACCCTTTTACAAAGGAAAAGGACAACAAAATCAAAGTTGTTCAGCTTCAATAGTATAAAAGTGACATTTATGTTTGGAATTTGAAGATGATGTAAACTAAT
>MU224560.1:582944-622480 GCA_018584345.1 Thuja plicata
CCCGCCAAAACATTATATGTAAATAAATATTTTTTCCCCTAATTTCAAAATATGTTATAGATGACATATATAGCTAGTGCATGAAGAAATAAAAATTGGTTTGTGACCTATATTTTCTCTTTTATAATAATTCAAATTCCAACTCACGTGAAATCGACAGTTTTCATCTCCCGCCATATTTTCATAACAAATATATCCCAATCAAAAAAAGAAATATATATTCTTGAAGAGGAATCTCTCTTCTAATGCACCATATTTTTTTCAAATTTATTTAATATGCTTTACTATTTTTTTCTTTCTCCGAATCAACATCTCCTTGACTGTTAAAATACCTACTTGCAATATTTTTTAATTATAATAAACTATGTATAATTAAAACACTATAAAATATATAAAAGATATTCTTGACTCTCATCTCTACAAAAGGGTATTTTTGTATTTTAAAAAATATATCATTAAAAAGTCTTAGAGTTATTAAAACGTCACTTTTCTGAAATAATTTTATTTCTACGGTAATTGGCCTCAAAGTGGTATAAAACATGCATTTAATAGACATTTCCAATTGGAAAAGTTAAAAACCTTATCTAACTTAACTATAATGAATCTAGCTAGACCATATGTTTGGCCAAAATTAATTTTTAGTTAGAAATACTAAAATTCAACAGTGCTGATAAGTTGTCCTAAAAGGTGACAGATTATTGTGCTTTTACCCTTATTTTGTAGTTTTCAAGAGAACTGACACCTACGAGCAATCTATTGATGCCTTCTTGCAGAGAAGTGACACCTGCATAAATCCTTCTTTCTCTATCTTAATTTCTTTCATCGCTCGTGAGATAAAGTGTGACACCTTTGATCATAAAGCATCACATGTGACCTTTGAAACACCACCTGCTAGCTATCATTTGATGCCTACGATCATCCTTTTACAACAATTTAAACTTTCTGCATTGCTTGACAATTCTGCTTTACCGTTTGTACATTTTTAATCGCCGCATGTTAAGCTTTAAATTTCGCATTCAAAGTTTTAAATTATGCATGTTAACAGTTAAACAATGCCTATTATCTATTTTATGACACCTAAAATTTACTACTTCTTATTGAGTTTAAATTGATTTTTTCTCTGTTTTGACTCTCTATTTTTCTGTTTCCTGCAGATGAAAGTGCAGAAGCTAGAATTGACGGTTACAAGGCCAAATATAGAGGTAAGGATTCTAAGAAAGTACTCTAACTAACTTCATAACGCAAATATTTTGGAAAGTTTAGAGGTATAAGTGAATTTGTATGATCATTACATAAAATTTAGTAGGGAATACAAAAATAAGTTTCCTACTTTAAATTGATTTTATGCTTTAGGTTCTTAAGCTTGATTTTGATAAATTTGATCAAAAGAACTTCAGTGCATTTGTCAATTTGGTTTCAAGTTTTTCTTCACTTTGTTCCTTTGTGTTGACTAACTTGTTGGTGGATCCATAGTGGGAACTATCGCCACTAGGTGAGTAAGATTAATAAGCATCAAAAACCTCAAAAAAGTGCCTAGCCTTTGCTAGCTACAAAAAGAAGTATTTTTCGAAACAAGCTTTCTTTCCCTTAACTTGTGGAAATTCAATTATATCTAGTTTAAATAAGAAAACCCCTATTATTCTCCATCCTGAACAAAGCATTAGGCATATGCTCTCAACTTTTTGAAGTTGATCAAAAATCCAAACATGTTGATTTTGAGGTGGTAGAAAGAAAGGGAGGCAAATAAACCATACATTTCAATTTTTAAGAACCCTCTTGTCAAGGGGTTGAAAAAGAACAAGTGTTTTTGAAGTGTTTGGAACAAAGAACAAAAATATGGATATGCTCTTCACTTTTTAAGTGAATCAAATTTCCAAACTTGTTGAACTAAGTTCATTTGTCACTTTCCTATACATGCTAGTTAAATTAGAACTTTAGAGGGATTGCCTCCCAAGAATTTCCTTACGAGAATGGTGAGAGGGAATGACCCAAAGTGGGATACTATCACTTAAGTCATGATACTATTTGACACACCATAAATAAATGCATTATTTCTTAATAGGAAGGTGACTAAATTGTGTGCAATTTATCTTCACTTCCTCGAGTAGTCCTTCGGGATTGCGCAAAATCATACTTTTATGCATGTGGGAAGCCCGCAAGGGGGTAAAAGAACTTGACAGTTTTGAACGGAGGTGTTCATTAAATACCAGATAAGTAGAAAGCTACCTTTTAGAGCCAAATGTTAAAATTCAAATCTGAATCTAGGTAGATTGCATGGAAGCTATTCTTGTTTTATACTTGTGAAAATGACCGAGAACATACACAGTGTTGTTTTAGGGACATAGTACAAACTTCACGTGTGTGTTGCGTTTGTATTTACTTTTCAAGCAAGAATATTCTCTAGCAGACCTGATCATAATCCTTAAACTTTCAAAATCCAAAAAAATTGACAAAAACAACTTTGATATACCAAATGTCATGTATGCACATTTAAGTGATGCCTACAGCAAGTTCTGGGATGCCTAAAACTCTGAAGCAACGCCTGGCATCTTTCAAACACCACGTAAGTCACTGGGAAATGACACCTAGAAATATTAAATAAATTTCGATCAATAGGTAAATGCCACCTGCTAACTATAGAGTGTTGCATACACAATTCTAGTAAATGCCTACGAGCACTTAAGTCATGCCTACACACAAGGAAGTGACACCCAAAAAAAAGGGCAAACTATGGACATTTCCCGAGGGCTTGGAGAAAATTGGGTTTCATTCTTGAGTACCCATTTGGATTCTCCAGATATCCATAAGTTCAACTTGGTCAGAATTCCCATTTTTGGACATTTTGCAAAAAAAAATTTGCAAGGGATTGATCAACTTTAGTGAGAAAGCCAATATTTTACGCAATTCATGTCCATGCCAGATTTTTCTCGATCTCACTATATTAAAAACACCCTGCTATCGGACGGTTCATATCTAAGGCAGGAGCTTCCTTTTCCAAGTCATATGTTCACTTCTTCAAGACCAACGTGAGAACCTACAAGGGAAGTGGAACCAACTATGTCTTTCCCATTTGGAAAAATGGACCCCAATAGAATCAACCATGTTAATAAGGATATCAATAACAATGGAGGTGGTGGGGTTAATAACAATAATAATGGAGAAGGGGTTGACCCTAATAACCAAGGGTTAAACAATAACAATAATGGAGGAGGAATGGACCCTAGCAACCAAGGGTTAAATAAAAACAATAATGGGGGAAATGTTGACCCTAATGATGAAGAAGCAACTGATGAGAAGGTTAACGAGGCCATGCAAAGCACATTCTTCATGAGAATTATGGAGAAAGTGTTGGATAGAGATAGGGAAAAGTACGTTTTAGACCTAGACCAAGTGGGTCTCAAACTCCCTCATGATTATGATGTCAATCAACTTAAACAGAAAGAAGCCAAAGAAAATCATATTGATGTCATGAATAAACAATTAAAATTATTCCAAATGCAATTGTACACAATGAAATAAAGTGGGGTTCCTAAACCCTTTTCCATCGAAGATTTGTGTCCTTTTCCATTCAATAAAACCCTAATTATGGTCCCATTCCCAATTTTTTTTCCCTAAATACGGCAAGTATGAAGGAGCATTCGATCCCAAAGATCATTTGAGGGAAATTTTTGCATTAATCCTGGAGTTTATGCATGATACAACATATTTAATGAGGTTGTTTCCCAGACATTTAGAAGGCATGGCAATGGAGTGGTTTTCCAAGTTACCCTCTGACATCCAAACTTTTAAAGAATTGGCTTTCAAATTCGTAACTCATTATTCCTACAATATCAAACATGAGGTTATGATGATAAATGTATGTAATATCTATATGTGATAAAATCTAACCTGTTGGGAGCATGCTGAGACATGCAAATGTTAGAGATATATAATCAATAAGCTACATTAAACATGTCTGAGAAGCATACTACCAAAAACAACAAGAGATCCATCACAATCTCTGATGAGCCAAACAAGTGCACCCAAGCCTTGTTAATTTTCTCTTAGAGAATTGTGGGTGTGCTCTCCCAACACAATATCATAATCCCACTAGATTAAAGATGCATGTAATGGATTGAAGCTATAATGCAACTAATGGATGTGATGAAGAGATCAAGAACAAGTATGAGGAACTTGTCTCAAGCCTTCACCAATGAAGATGAAAATACAAGAACTAAACTAAGATGAAGATGCAAGAACAAAGAAACTAAGATTCACTCCATGATTACTTAAGATGTGATTTATAAATGAGCTAAAAGCATGAATCTGAAAATAAGCTATAAAATTCAAACACTAAACTAGCATGATAACAATGCATAAAATGAGAGATGATTTGCTCTTGACAATGGCCTCTATTTATAAATTTTTTGGAGGAGAGAGAGGGCTTAGATGAGGTAGAGCTCATGGGGCATCCACATAGGTGCCACGTGATGGACACATAAGCCATGCAAAAGGCCCACTTTGCTCACACATGTGTTAGAAAATTTGGATGTGATGGGTCAAAGTGTACTTAAAGTACACATGTGAAGGATCTTGTAAGAGGTGTAAGATGTTGTAAGAGTTTTGGACCAATGAGACACTTTTAGAAAGTGTAAGAAGGTGTCATCATAGGTGTAAGAAACCTTGTTGGCAACAAATAAGGATTATTTGGAAAAGACAATTTTTTGAAATTTTCTCACACATGTGTGAGCAAATAATTAAGACTAATTGGTGTAGGAATCAAGATATTAGCCTA
Organism: Thuja plicata; assembly: GCA_018584345.1. Classification (NCBI taxonomy): domain Eukaryota; kingdom Viridiplantae; phylum Streptophyta; class Pinopsida; order Cupressales; family Cupressaceae; genus Thuja; species Thuja plicata. The sequence continues at coordinate 587,719 of MU224560.1, forward strand.
ATTAACCTTAGTTAATTAGTGAATAGGTTTATTTGGTGGGAGTGATGTGAAGTAGGGTAGGATCTAGGTTCAAATTAGCTTAATCTAAATTTAAAATTTAGATTAATTTGGTTTAGTAGAATTTAAGTCATGTGGAGGAATAAATAAATTAAAAATTTATTTAAAGGGGATTAATGAGGGATAATGTATTAAATAAGATTTAATACATCAAAGGGGGTAGTATTTAAATTAAATTCAAATACTAAGGAAAGTGAATCATATTTAATTAAATAGATAGAAGAATATAACAAGTATAATTAATTAAAATTAACTATAATATTATGGGAATATTAATTACATTAATATAGGAACGATTTTAGATGTCTACAGTTTGCCCCTCTTTGATGCAGCGTCAAAAGTGGAATTGCGTCAAAAAAAATAAAATAAGATGCCCTAGAGAGGTCAGGAAAAACTACGGCAATGAGAGTGGGAGGAGTGTGCCCCCTCAAGAAAATAATAGGAAAAATACAAAATTTTAATAAACTTTTCTCAAAAAAGGCAGGAAAATGGGGAAAGAAGACCAATTGCATGGCGTGTCCAAGAAAATGGAGGAAAAATAAGGACCATAACGGGGAACGGGGAGAAGGATGGAAAAAATGGGTCCCGAGGGGCTATAAATAGTCCACCGGGGCCCATAGACAAGTCATTTTCACTCACAAAGAGCAAAAAGAGAGAAGAATAGAAGAGCGATGGCAGCACAATGAGAGTGAGCACAACATGGAGAGCACATTCGGGTTCCCCAGAGATCAACAGATGCAGGACCACCAGTGAGTAGTCGACCACCTCCTAGTCAATTATGTATTTAATGCATTTTTAGGTGTCTAGGGTGTCATTAATGCATACAAAAGCCGATGTGCAGCGCAGACGGTGGTTTCCTGACCACCTTCTACGCAGATGATGATCGAAAAACTACCATCCTCGCAGACGACTGATCTGCAATTGGCATTTGCACAGACGGAGATCGACTGATCTCTGTCTGCGAGAGCAGAGGAAGACAAAAATGCGCAGCGGAGATGGTTAAGTCAGAACTCTGCCATCTGCCTGGAAAAAATGTAGCAGTTTATATAACCATCTCTGTAGAATGGCATCTACAGAGATCCACCGGTTCCCCAGACTGGCGACTATTAAAGTCCACCATCTATAAGGGTCAACCACCGTCTGCGTGGATTGACTCAAAAATGGAAGAAAAAAGAGGAAGAAGAGGAAAGAGAAGGGTCCAAGAGCAGTTTTTGATGCCCTAGACAGGCTTGGGACATTTTTTGATGCCCTAGAATGCTATCTGATGTCTGACATGATTGTGCTGGATGCAAGAGGATACCATCACTTTTCAAGTGAGCGAGTGCTACCCCGTGATGATGGAGCTGGAGCAACAACTGACAACAATAGAGTGGGGGATTGTCACATTATGTGGGCTAGAGCATGTATGACATTGGACACATCTGTGAGCACATAATGCACTCATGTGTGCTATGATCAAGAGGTGGCATAGTACCACTTCTAGCTTTCACTTCCTGACAGGGGAAGCAATGATCACCCTTCACGACGTGTGGAGAATTTACATAGTGCCAATTTGGGGGCTGATACCCGAGTACTACATTAAGGGTTCAGAGCCATACATGGAGATGGATTTTGGTTAGAGATTTATAGATCTGCCTACTACAGAACAGTGGATGTCCTAGACAAGGGTGATGAAAATGGAGACACGAATGCGGTGGGTAGCCTTATACTTGGCCAGTTTGATTAGGGGATGGTTGATGCCTGATCATGCAAGCAAGGGGTTCCCTATAGGTTGGGCGCGAGTTCTGAGCAGCATGGTGGAGGATGGAGACCAGTACTACTAGGGATACACCATTCTCGGCTAGCTTTATTATGATCTACATATGTACGCCTACCATAGAGGTAGGGCACTAGGCCCATGATGCACGCTTCTTCTGGTATGGGTGTGGGAGCATATTGCAGTTATATGATCAATTATGCACTGAGAGACTAGAGTGGCTTACGACTCATTCGTATGTAGATATAGGCCACCTATTAGCTATGAGGCCACAGATTCAGTCGGTTACTGGCGATGGTGGCTGGATGAGATGGGGGACATATAGTGGGCACCCTATGCGGGGTGCGAGGCCTAGGGTCATGAGATCCCATAGCAGGACGGCTACACAAAGGATGAGTTTTATGACTCATATTATATGAGGTTTGTTCAGACCGACTACTGGTTGATTGGGAGGATGACATACATGATCTCCAGATATATGTCATCCAGGGTACGAAGATAGATGGGGTAGGTACAAGAGGCAGTGCCAGATGGGTTCCCACATCCACTGGTGACCTGAGAGGTGGGGAGTATCTGGGGCATGGGGGTAAATCCCCACATAGAAAAAACATCATTTATGGGGATGATCATGGTCCCATGGATCAGATCACGAGAGCCATTATAGGATGCAGGTGTAGTCCCAACATACGCTCAGTGGTGGGCTACTCATAAACCAATCAGATTGCCAGTACCAGGGATCATGCAAGAGGATGAGCAGCCGGGGGCTGAAGGAGATGGAGAGGGCCAGGATGAAGATGATCATGATAAGGATGGAGGAGGGGGAGGAGGGGCCAGAGGGAGGAGATTCTAGCCTAGAGTTGTAGCACAAAGGTAGAGAGGATAGGTGGAGTTACTAGTAGGGAGGCAGCTTCCCATAGTGCCAGGGGCTTAGGTATAGGGACAGGATCCACAGGGGCCATAGGGGCCACCAAGATAGGGACAAGGGCCACAGGGGCCACCAAGATAGGGACAAGGGCCACAAGGGCCACTAAGATAGGTACCAGTAGTAGGATATGTAGCCTAGGATACTCATGATATAGTTATACCAAGCGGGATAGTCTTCAGACTAAACTAGGCAGGGTAGAGGGCTTGCTAGCGACATCTCGGGTGACCGAGGTGAGCACGCAAGTAGAAATGTAGAGGCTGTAGGGGGTACTAGTGACTGCTCAGGCCACAATGAGAAGCTTACAAATAGAGTTGGCTAGGGTACAGAGGGATCTGGCAGTAAAGACTGCTCGGGGGGATAGTGCATAGAGAGCACTAGATATTTTACAAGTTCGTGTGGACAATGGCAAGTTTTCCATTATTGAGGAGCATGGGGATCCTTTAGAGGAGGTGGCAGTGATGTCAGCATAGATAGAATCTCTGACCAAAGAGTGAGACCTAGCATGGAGACGTGCAGAGGATTGTAGAGCTAACTGAGATATAGCGAGTCTGGCAGGTAGGGTGACAGGTGTAGGTCAGATGATGGAAGATGTTATGGCAGTGCAGAGAGAGGCTAGGCCGAGGGGATGAGAGGCCACATATTAGACGGGTCTCTACTATGGTGTAGTACCAAAGGAGGGACAAAATCCTATGTACTTAGAGAGAGCTCAAATAGAGAGCACAAGATGAGGCTCATAGGGATCGGTGGGGTTACCACTGCGCCCAGGCAGTGGTGTAGGACCATCGCAACCACCACCATGATTCATCTCAGACCATTTTTGATACAAATTTTTGTATGATTTATGTGACACATTATGTATGACATGGACATTTTGAGATATATACATGGACTTTGGAGGGACTATTGAGACTGTATGGACTCTATTTATGATGCTTATATGATATGATGTTTATACAAGATGTATGGATGCATTTATATTACACATGTTTTATGACTGACATGCAGGATGAGATAAATGTATATGATTATGCCGATGTATTTGTGATGCAGGGATGAGATGCAGATATATATAGATATGAGATGTGATTTGTTAATGCTTATAGATGGATATATTTTATCATGTATTGATGTAATGTGATGATGAATAAATGTAAATGCATATATGATTTGTGAAATGTGAAATGAATCTATAATGAATGGATCCTCAAAAATGTTAAGTACTTAACAATGTAACTAAATGAATGGAATGTAGCTATATGAAACTATAATGGATAATGATTAATGAATGAAATAACAATGTAACTAAATGCAACCTTAATGAGTAATGATTAATGAATGAATTTAATGGATAAAAGTAAGCTAATGAATGAATGTAAGATGAGACACATGAGGACACTATTTGTGTGTGTATCAAATAGGTCTAATAAAATCACTTAGGTGACTAGATAGGTGGAATAAATAGAAACCTTTGCCAAGAGAAAAATCAATGTGCAATATGAGCTAACTAAAATGCAAAGAATAAATACATGATGATAGTGGGATTGATACCATGTTAATGTTGGAGAGCACACCCTAGTTTTATATTGCAATAGGAATTATGCACCATGTGCTAGAAAACACAAGTGACATGGTTCCTTTGTGTGGACTAGACTCGCAGACAAATAGGTTGTTAGGAACTAGAATGTAAGATATCAGGTATGATGAGATCTATGAAATGTTACTCATGAGGAGACACAATACATCTAGATCTTTTGAAGGATTTGAGATGCATGAATCCTACCCCTAGTGAGGCATACATAGTCATAACTAAATATCAAAACATAAATGCACTAACAAGCTATGACAAGTAGATAATACTACAAATGACACATATTTCACTAGATACTCACCATAATGAACCAAAATATAAAAGATCAAGGATGTCATGATAAGGACATAGTAAAACACAAGATAAAATCAACAAAAAAGACATCTTGACCAAGTGGTCATTCAGTCCAAAAGTTCTTCCCATGAAAATATTTGATGTGAGGATTGATAGAAAAACCAACACCAGAAGGATGCATCCTGATGGGCAAAATATTGATTGATAGAAAATGGGAATTTGCTGGCAATTTCTTGTGAATAGAATGATCATTAGGAAAGTCAATCTATCTACTGATTTGTTGGAAATGTTTGTGATCACTATACCTAGAACAAAGCTCAGTGTTTATATGGTAAGCTCAGTCATGTGGGAATTTTTATTATGGAGATGGGAAATGGTCAAGGAACTACCTGCACAGATATGGGTAGTGACGTTTATTATGGAAGGCGATGTAGGCTGCTTGGGAAAAATGTGAGAATAGATGGTGGATCTGACTACACATGGCACCTAAAATAGGTTTTCACCATGGTACTTATCCATTGCACCACTAAAGTGGTTATCATAGATAGACAGATTTATTTTTCTTTCTCTTTTGCTTTTTTGATATTCTTTTCAAGTGTTTGTATTTTTTACACTTTTTTGTTTTTTTTTTTTATAAATTTTTTCTTTCTTTTTTTAATGTTTTTGGATTTTCTGCTTTTCTGATTTTTTTTGGACTTTTGAAATTTTTTGTTGTACAATGGACTACTAACAGATCAAGCATAGAAGTGCTTGAGATGTAAAATATTTATAGGAGCATGGAGTGGATCTCCCTCTGGTGATGCAATCTGATAAGCACTAGAACCATATTTTTTGTGACAATGAAGGGCCCCAACCAATTAGGCTCAAACTTTCCTTTCTTTTCGTGGTTCTGGAGGTCCTTCATATTGTGCTGCAGGAAAAGATCACCAACTTCAAACTGACGAGGCTAGATCCTTTTATTTAATTGAAGGCGAAGGCAATTTTGATACACATGAAGGTGGTCTAGGGCATTCCAGTGTCTCTCATCGAGGAGTTCCAGCTCTTGCAAGCGGGAAACTCTATATTCTTCTTCAGATAATAGATTCTTGAGAGAAATTCTGAGGGAAGGGAGCTCAAATTCCATGGGTAGAATAGCCTCAGTACCATAAACAATGGCAAAGGGAGTGGCTACCATGGGGGTTCAAATGGAGGTGCAGTAAGCCCAAAGGGCAGGGTTGAGGTGAAGGTGCCAATCGTGGCCAGCTTCATTGACCATTTTATTGAGGATTCTAAGGATGGTTTTATTCGTAGCCTCATCTTGACCATTTCTTTGTGGAAAGTACTTGGAAGAGGTATGGTGGGTAATGCTAAATTTCCTACATAGCTCTGTGACATCCTTGTTCTTGAAATGTCCACCATTATCAGTAATAATGTCCTAAGGAATGCCATAGCGACAGATAAGATAGTTCAAAATGAACTTTGAAATCTATTTTCTAGTAGTGTAGGTGGGAGGAACAACTTTGACCCACTTGGTAAAGTACTCTATAGTAGCAAGGATGTATTTATGGCCTTTGGAAGAATTAGGGAAAATTTGGCCAACGAGGTCGAGACCCTAGTGTGAAAAGGCCAAGGGGTGATGGTGGGCTAGAGGGATTGGGAGGGGGCGTGTATCAAATCGCCATGTTGCTAACAAGGCACACACTTCTTCACATAGTTGTAGGCATCTTGCTCCATAGTAGGCCAATAATATCTAGTGTGTAACAACTTCTTGGCCAAAGTAAGTCCACTAGACTGAGCCCCATAGATTCCTTGATGTACCTCCTCCAAGGATGTTTTTGCTTCATAAAAATTCAAACATCTTAAAAGAGTTCCATTGACATGATTTTGGAGAATGGTATCCGCAAGGATTGTGTATCAGGAAGTGTGTCGAATGAAGGTTTTACATTGGTTGGGGGTTAAAGTAAGTGGGGTATTTCCATCGTGAAGGTAGGAATATACTTCTTGGTACCATGGGGAATTGGGATCAGTAATTTTAGACACCATTTCAGAATTCAGTTTGTCATAGGTAGGGACCGTAAGATTCTCAACAAGAAAATCACACTGTGTGCTGTGTTTGGGCATAGCGATCAAGGACCCAATTGTTTCCATGGCATCTACTACTTTGTTGTTCGTGCGAGGGATCTTTTGGAAGATTAGCTCAGTGAAATGCATTATGAGGTCTTCAACTGTATAGTGGTAAGGAAGCAACTTATCATCCTTTGTTTGATATTCATCCATAACTTGTTTGATAACCAATTGTGAATCACCAAGCACCAATAATGTGAGGATCTTCATTTGTATGGCCTGTTGGAGTCCCAATACAAGGGCTTCATATTTTTCAATGTTGTTGGTACAAGAAAATTGTAATTTATAAGATTTAGGGATGAGAGCCCCTTTTGGTGTAACAAACAAGATTCCTACCCTTGATCCTTTCTAAGTGAAGGATCCATTCAAATAAACCTTCCATGCTGGACTCAGGGAAAGATTAAGGACTGATTCATTTGGAAAATCCATGATCAAAGGATATTGACTGTCAATAGGTGCTTCAGCCAACTGATCTACAATTACTTTTCCTTTGATAGCTTTTCGATCCACATAGACAATTTCAAACTCACTAAGGATCATGACCCACTTCACTGTACGACAAGTAAGAGCAGCACGTGCAAGGAGATATTTGAGGGGATCAATTTTGGTGACAAGATGAATCTTATGATTAAGCATATAATTCCATAGTTTTTATGTACAAAAAACAACATCCAAACATACCTTCTCAATTAGGGAATAATTCAACTCATAGCCAGTAAGAGTCCCACTGAGATAATAAATTTCTCGCCCTTTGCCGGTATCATCTAATTGTGCCAGGAGGGCTCCCAACACGACCTCTATAGCAGATATGTACAAAATTGGAGGACAACTAGCAACAGGTGGTACTAACATGGGTGGATTAGCCAGATAACCTTTCAATTTCTCAAATGCATTTTGACATAAGCAATCCCACTGAAACTTGATATTCTTGCGCAGGAGATGAGAGAACGGATGCACCTTATCTGCTAGTTGTGACATGAATCTTTTGATTGATTGTAGTTTTCCTTGTAAAATGCATAATTGCTTTAATGTTTTGGGTGGTGTCATCTCTAGGATTTATTTCACTTTCTTTGGATCAACTGCTATTCTACATCATGACACAATGTATCCCAACAATTTACCAGATTGTACTCCAAAAACACACTTCTTAGGATTCAACCTAAGCTTATACTTCTCCAATCGCTCAAAGATGGTAGTAAAAATAAGAATATGTGATTCCCTTGTTTTGGATTTGCCTAAAATATCATCCACATAATCTTCCATGATGACATGCAAAAGGTCATGAAAGATGGTGTTCATTGCTCATTGATAAGTGGCTCTAGCATTTTTAAGGCCAAAAGGCATCACTTGATAACAGAAAGTGCCCCAAGGTGTTGTGAATGTAGTTTTGTGTTGGTCTTCTGATGCTATCCTGATCTGATTGTAACCTAAGAAACCATCCATAAGTAACAACATTTCATGTCTAGTAGTCAAATCTATAATAATGTCAATATTTGAGAGTGGGAAATCATCCTTGGGACATGCAAGTTTTAGATCTGTGAAATTAGTGTAGATGTGAATGCCTCTAGTAGGCTTACCTACTAGTACAATATTAGAAACCCATTCAGGATAATTAATTCATTTGATTACTTCAACATCCAACATTTTCTGAAGCTCTGCTTTGACTACCAATGCGACTTGCAGATGCATCTTGTGAAGTTTCTTCTTGACATGTTTTACACTTGGATCTACGACAAGATGATGCATGACACGATCTGTATCTAGCCTAGGCATGTCCTTGTAAGTCCATGCAAATTTTATTTTATATTTATGTAAGAATGTTTTCATGTCTTTCTTTTCCTAATCACTGAGAGAAACTGCAATGTAGGTGATGTGTGAATGTTCTTCTGTGCCTAGGTTGATTGGAATAGTATCTTCAATGATCATAGAAGACACTTCTAGTTTTGAAGATATAAATGGAAAGTCAACCTCTCCCTCCTCTAGTGCCTTAGAAAGGTTTTCACTAGAGGAAGTGCCCTTTATTTTCTCTTTTTCTTCATCCAAAGGTGCCTGCGAGAGGTCTTCACCATAGGATGTATTTTCATTTTTTAAATGTTTGTTTTCTTTTTCATTTTTGCGACTGAGAGAGTTGACTTGGCTACCAAAGTAGGCTTGTTTTCTATAGTGAATCTGATGTTCATACTCTCAAAGATTCTTAAGTCCAAAGAGGGATAAAACTACCTCAACTGAATCACAAACGTCCAAAGCTGGTGGTGAGTCTTGTTGATCCTAGTAAATTAATTTAGGGTTTGTGAGAGGTAGACGAGGGGATGAAAGGTCATCTTGGCTGATAGTGAAGACATGATGATTTTTTTTTAGGTCATCTTCAATATAGTGGAAAGGAATTTTGAAGAACTCTTCCTTAGTGTCTGAATTTGAGGAAGCTAGGCAATAATCCTTAGCGAAATTAGTTTTGGTCTCTACGGAACCCAATCTGTGTCCTTTAGGATAGCCATTGGCTATTATGATCTTCTTCTTACCTGTTTCATTAGCTCCAAGGCCAGTACCATGATATCCCATGCTTTTGACAATGGGAGTAACCTTAGGATACTTTCCTTTGGGGAAAATTACAGGTCATTCTTCTTCATCACTATAGAGCCAATCAAGGACATTGTATTCCATGTGTTCATCTAATAGGGACCCCCAATGTTCAAAAATAGTTGATTTGTAGCGCATAAGCACTTTTTCTTTAGAGGGGGGTAATAGTGATGGTTTTCCATAAGACTTTGGAGACAAAGGGAGTTGTCCAATACATAGAGCACTTTCAAATTTATACTCTCCCATGCCTTGATCCGTAAAAGTGGCCTTTGTTTCAGATGAGGAGGGTTTGTCTTCAATGACCTTGTCTTCAGTAACTTTTTCCTTTCCTTTGGATTTATCAGCTGGTGTTTTTGATGTCTTTTTTGGAACTGATGGAGTGTTTGAAACAAGGGTTTTTGATTAGAATAATGACCAAACTCATTCAATGGACAATAGTTAGATTGTTTTCCTTCCAATCTCTTTTGTATTGAAAGGGCTCAGGATCTCTAGGAATTTTGATTTCTCTACTGTGATGTGGGAACTTTAGACATTGATGATAAGTAGAGGGTACACCTTTGATAGCGTGTATCCATGGTCATCCCAACAAGATATTATAAGGTAGATTTAGATCCAACACATGGCAAACAGTTTCAATCAGGGTTTGGCCCACTTGTAAGGGTAGTGTGATCAAACCCTTTCTTTCTCACTCACAATCATCATAGGACTTTATTGTGATTCGTTTGTCTACATCAATGAGGTCCTCAGAAAGATTGATATTACAAATCATTTTTAATGTGCACAAATTCAAGCCAAATCCACCATCTATAAGGATTTGTTTTATTCTTGTGGATTGGATTTTGCCTTCTATATGGAGGGACTTATTATGATGTAGGTCAGGACCACCAAAGTCCTTATCAGTGAAGACAAGATGTTATTCTATGGCTAAGTTCCCTATCATAGCTTGGAATAGCATAGCATTGATATTCTTAGGGACACGGGATTCATTTAGAGCTTTATCAAGGATTTCTCTGTGAATTGGTGAAGTTGTCAGTAGCTCTAGAATGGATATTTGTGTAGGCATCTTCCCTAACTGAGCCAATAGGTCATAGCACGAGGCAGGCCAAGCAACGGTAGATGGTGTAGCTGGTGGATTTGTAGATGTAGAAGGTTTATCAGTAGCTTGGACAGTGACTATGGGTCTACATGTAGTAGCATTACAATCAATAGCTTTGAGGATTATGGTATTAACATGCATGTTAGTTTCTTCAATACGGCCACAAAGAGAGTCAAACCCAAAGATATTGTTTTCACTTAAACTCCCACACGTTCGATCATGGCCTATGATAGTATTGGTAGAATAGTCATATGGGATCATGTTTGATGCATTTTTTTGATTGTGAGGTGGGAAGGGCTGATTGTAGACCTTGAGTTTCACATTAGATGAGGATGCATTCTGACCTTCAACTTTAATTTTACCATCCTTAATGAGATCTTGCACAAACTGTCTAAGCTTTATGCATTTCTTGGTATCATGTCCCTTGATACGATGATAATCACAATACTCATTATCTCTATACCACACAGGTTTAGGTTGGTTCTCATCAAAAGGTGGAGTATTTGGATAGAACATCATTCCTTGATCCGCAAGTTGCTTGAAGATCACATCTAGAGGTTTTGCCAAAGCTATGAATTATTGTCATTGTAAATTGTCATTATTATTGTTTTTGTTGTTATTGTAATTGTTGTGACAAAATAAGAATGATTGATTGTGCAGTTATTGATTATTGTTCTGATTGTTTTTCTGATTCTAATTATTCTGATTGTTCTAATTTTGATTTTGATTTTGATTCTGATTGTTATTGTGATTTTTTTGATTGTTATTGTTGGATGCTTGGACATTTTGAACATGATTGGCATCAGTTACTCCATCATTGACAACTCCTTTATTTTTACTCTAAAATTTTAGTTTATCATTGTTGGAAGGTTTATAGTGTTTGATGCTACCTCTTTGCAAAAGGCCATCTTCAATGTATTTTCCCTTCTCGAGAAGGGATTCAAAGGTGTCAGGTGAAGCTATTTTCATATGGAAAGACATCTCAAAGATTAAATTATTTGTGAATATGTCAATTAAGTGACTATCAAGTATTTTCCATGGCATGTGATTTGTAATGTCTCCATCGTTGTAAGAAACTAGCAAGGGTTTCTCCATTTTTTTGTTTAGTATTGCACAAATTGTTGAGTGTTGCTTGATGCTCAATGTTATATGAGTATTGTCCAACAAACCTCTCTGCAAGATCAGAGAAAGTAGAGATTGACCCATAAGGAAGGGCAATGAACCATTCTAAAGTTGCACCTCCAAGACTCCTAATGAAGAGTTTTTTTAAGTAATTCTCATTATAGGCAACTTCTTGACAGGGAATGTAAAAATCTTTGAGATGTTGTAGAGGACATGTTTCACCTTTGTATTTCTCAAATTTGGGCATCTCAAAATTTGGTGGGAATGGTTGCATTGTGATAGACTTGTCAAATAGATAGGGACAAATCTCCTCAAAAGAAAACTCCTTCTTGCCCCCATTTTGTAAGCCTTGTACAATGCTTTTGAGCTCATTGAATTGTTGGGTGAAGTCTGGAGTATTCTGTGAAATAAATGGTGGTTCATAACCTCTGCCTCCTCCAAATTATGCAGCTGAAAAGCCCATGAAGGTCATACCAATAGTAGGGGGAGGTATATATTGATAGGCTCGGGATGTATTGGTTGCAGATGTTTTCACTCCTATTGTTTGAAACAAAGATGTAGACAAGGGCATGGAAATCTGCCCTATGTTGTTGACATTAGCACTTTCTCCTTGAGTTGTCATCATTTGAGTGTTGTTATGTGTAGTATTGTTTGGAAAAGCACTTATGATTTGTTGAATTTGTTATGGTGTCAATTGAGGTATTGATGTAGTTGTTGACATAGGTGCTGATGTGGATGGTTCGCTAATAGGTCCTTTACCAGTGTCATGTGATGATGTAGAATTTGAATTAGAAGCCATGGCTACAGTAGCGACAACAATGGCTTTGGTGACATTTTGGGTAAGGAGTGTTTCTTCGAAGTTAGCAGGAACCGTGACACCATTATGAACAAGATTCAAGAATATTTTAGCACTGTTATGCATAATGGCCTTCTCAACCATTTCTAAGTTGTATGGATCACTAAGGAAGTCCATCACTTGGGTGGGTCTTTCTTCTTGGTCCACTAGTTCAGTTTCATCAGACACTTCCTCAGCTTGTACCCCTATTCCTTGAAAATATTGAGTGGCAAATGGATTCTCCTCATGGGTAATAGTGTTGAATGTTTCTCACCTCATATTTCTAGCTTGGGATTGAGTGACTACCATACAATGGTGGATTTAGAAGAATGGAAGACAAGAAGGTGTAGGAAATGAAATGGAGCAAAGATCATGATTCTAGATTTGATTGGACTTGATTGGATTGATGTTTGATTAGAGATTGATTGATTCATTGATTGGATTTAAGATTGATTGATTGATAATTGATTTAAAGGTTTTTGGAAAAAAACCTAAGCATGAAAAAACTTTATGATGATACAAACACAAAAAGATTTAAAGTAACACTTGTTCTACTTGAAGATGGACTTGTGATCTCAAGGAAAATGGGACATCACTAAGGGATTTAAATTACTTGAGACAGACTTATGGTCTACAAGCAATGTTGTGTTTGTTTGAGGATGGAGGTTTGCAATACTTTGATTAAGGTCTTTCAACCTAAATGATTGATTTGATTTGATGATTTGATCTAATGCTCCAAGAGAAGGAAGAATGATGATAGAAAAATGGAAGAATGATCCAAAAGCAAGAGGTTATCTAATCGTATTGCTCAATGGAAACAAAAGCACTATTGATAGAATACTTGGCCATGAAATTGCAAACTTTGTTGTTGTAGACGATCTTATCAATTTTCTCACGATGCTCAATCTCTTGTTTGATAGATGTTGGTATTCCTTGGATTTATGAGTGGTTTCCTTCTACTCTTGATAGACTAGAGGTGTAGGAAGCTTAACCTTCTTATGTTTCTTAAAATTGGTCATGTCATGAAAAATCTAATTTTGGCTGAATGACTGAATGATCTAGGACAAATGATTTTCAGGGTCTTACAAAAGGTCAAATTCTTGAATGTCTCAGCAAATTTGGAAGCTTACTATTTTCAAGTGGAGACGACGATCTCAGATGGAGCCAACAATCTGTGTAGATGGCGATCTACACAAATGGTAATCTACGCAGATGGAAGATCCAGAGAAAAGATGACTGACTATGGCTAAGGCAGTGTGTTGAAATTCTGGGAAAATTTTTGACCTTCAGTCTAATTTTGGGAAAATTTATTGATGGCAAGAACTGATTTCAGCACATACAAACCAGAAAAATAATAGACACACGTCTCAAAACAATCCAACAAGAAACAAAGCAACCTTGAGGGATACCATCAAATGTGACATTAGGAAGCCTTGATTTCAAATTGTAGGATCTTGTTTGTGTATGTTCAAGTGACTCTTTCAAGCCACTTATGTTTTTACTGGGTCTAGCACAACGAAGACAGTTCAAAAATTAGCTACCTTAGGAAATTGGCTTTGCATGAAATATTATAGGCCCATTTCTTGGTAGTCCTTTAGCTCACACAACAGTGTCACCCCCGGAAGGGCGCCCATGTTTTTTCCTTTTGCCAGGTATTGTTGATGTGCTATGAAGATCTCTTTCACAACATAATACCCTGGGACACATATGATGGGAATCTTGGGGGGAGAATCTTCCCTCCTCTTGCACTATAATAAGTCACCATTCAGAGGTGAATCAGGTAGGCTACTAATTTATAGTTGCACTAGCAAGGTTTTGTGGCATCCCCACAATCATTTTGTACGACATGAGACACTTAAGTCTCTAGTTCAACCATGCCAATATACTAAGGATATTCACTTAGTATGGACTACCATTCGACATGACCTGTCTGAGCTTGAAGGGATAAAGAGGACCTTTGGGTCACACTTTATTTCTATACCAGCCGAAGGGATTACCAGTTTGAGGTCATCCTCTAAAGGGGAAGCACACCCTCTAGGCATGCCTCTCTAGAAGCTTGATTAAGCTAAGCTTTCTCTTCACCCAAGATCTGTGAAGGCAAGGGGAGATGATACAGCTATAACTTAATCATAGCATCACTTATATTAAGGGTTTTAATCTAGATAACAAAATAGCTTGAAAGAAGTGTTGAAAAACACTTCTTCAAACACACCAAGAAGTATTCATTCCAAATTGAACCTATTTAGAAACAAATAAGTATTTTCTACCTAAGAAAAAGACACAATAGTATGGCTAATCATTCATGTTCAATTTTTTTCCCACACAACAAAAAGAAAGCTTGTAAAAGGTGTGTTATTTTTCCTTATGTCATTCAAGATTGGTTAAAATTCAATCCCTTAACATTCAACATTGAGTGAGGTAATTTTAAACAACATACATTCCAAGGCAAGTGTATAGTCATACAAGTTTATTTTAAGAATTTGTTAAAGAACCATCAGGGAACATGCATGAAATCTGTTAGTAGTCTTGAAGTTTCAGATATGTTGCAAAAAAAAACACTAAAAGCCAGGAAAATGCATAGATGGTGAAGTATCACAGACGGTGATCTGTGCAAACTATGATCTGCAGAAATGACGAATCACCTGCACAGACGACCAAATTAACACAGTTAAATTTTGTTAAAAATAGACTTAATCAGACTTTAAAAATAAGATTTTTACCAAATCAGACAACATTTAACTCCTAAAAATTGCCTTACTGTAAAAAACTCAAGAGTTAAAATGCTAAAAACTTGATAAAAATAGTTTAAAACACAGTCTTATGAGTCTATTTCTGAACAGGCAGAGACGGTGAGTTATATATGTAGACAGGTGAGTGTCGTAGACGGCTGAAAAGCATAGATGGTAATCGGCAGAAATGGTGACTCTAGAGTGGAGACGGGTCTACGAGAAATTTTCTAGAACCGTGGAAAATCTGCAAAAAATGTCAGAAAATAAGGGACATGGGTCCCACCAGGTGTGCCAAAATGTATGTGATAAAATCTAACCTATTGGGAGAATGTTCAAACATGAAAACATTAGAGATATATAATCAATAAGCTACATTAAACATGTCTAAGAAGCTTAATACCAAATACTACAAGAGATCCATCACAACCTCCGATGAGCCAAACAAGTGCACCCAAGCCTTGTTGATTTTCTCTTAGAGAATTGTGGGTGTGCTCTTCCAACACAATATCATAATCCCACTAGATTAAAGATGCATGTAATGGATTGAAACTATAATGCAACTAATGGATGTGATGAAGAGCTCAAGAACAAGTATAAGGAACTTGTCTCAAGCCTTCACCAATGAAGATGAAAATACAAGAACTAAACTAAGATGAAGATGCAAGAACAAAGAAACTAAGATTCATTCCATGATTACCTAAGATGTGATTTCTAAATGAGCTAAAAGCATGAATATGAAAATAAGCTATAAAATTCAAACACTAAAGTAGCATGATAACAATGCATAAAATGAGAGATGATTTGCTCTTGACAATGACCTCTATTTATAGATTTTTTGGAGGAGAGAGAGGGATTGGATGAGGTGGAGCTCATGTGACATCCACATAGGTGCCACATGATGGACACATAAGCCATGCAAGAGGCCCACTTTTCTCACACATGTCTGAGCAACTTTGGATGCGATGGGTCAAAGTGTACTTAAAGTACACATGTGAAGGATCTTGTAAGAGGTGTAAGAGAGTGTAAGAGTTTTTGACCAGTGAGACACTTGTATAAAGTGTAAGAAGGTGTCATCATAGGTGTAAGAAACCTTGTCTGCACCAAATAAGGATTATTTGGAAAAGACAATTTTTGAAAATTTTCTCACATGTGTGAGCAAATAATTAGGACTAATTGGTGTAGGAATCAAGAAATTAGCCTAATTAACCTTAGTTAATTAGTGAATAGGTTTATTTGGTGGGAGTGATGTGAAGTAGGGTAGGATCTAGGTTCAAATTAGCTTAATCTAAATTTAAAATTTAGATTAATTTGGTTTAGTAGAATTTAAGTCATGTGGAGGAATAAATAAATTAAAAATTTATTTAAAGGGGATTAATGAGGGATAATGTATTAAATAAGATTTAATACATCAAAGGGGTAGTATTTGAATTAAATTTAAATAATAAGGAAATTGAATCATATTTAATTAAATAAATTTAATTAAATAGATAGAAGAATATAACAAGTATAATTAATTAAAATTAACTATAATATTATGGGAATATTAATTAAATTAATATAAGGATGATTATAGACATCTACAATATCAAGCAATGAGAGGGGGAAGGATTTCTACTTTTCTTTCAATGATGGATAGCGGTATTCGCTCAATATCCTTGAAGTGTACCTAAAAAAGAAAAGATGAATATCTTTATTAATAGCTTGAGTAATGAGATGAACTATCGGTTAAGGTTGCAATGTCCTATGTCTTTCCAAGAGCTAATTGAGAATGGGGTTACCATGAAAGATGTATTGGTTAAAAGTGGATAACTTAAGCTTTATAAGAACAACAACAAAAATACCTCCAATAACAATCAAAATAGGAATCCTCCTAACAATAACTAGTTTTGGATGAGGAATAACAATAAAGGAGTGGTCAATGATGGAGTTGTAGAAGAAAATAATTTGAAGGCTACACATTATAATCTTACAAGAGGATCCGCTCAAGCTAACAATGTGACTCAAACACCCAAAATGCCTTTCAAAAACAATACCAACAATAATAACTTTGGGAATTATCAATTGGCTAACAAGCCTAAGCCTTTATCTGCACCAACACCTAAGAGGAATTTCACTTGCTTAGGTGAACCACTCAAAAATGTAGTAGGGACACTTATTTAAAATAAGATTATTGATTTACCAAGGGCTCAATACTATGAACCAAAAATAAAGCCTACATGGTGGAGTGAGTCTAACCATTGTGAATACCATAGGAATCAGGGAAATAAGACGAATGATTGCATGCGCCTAAAACATGTGGTGCAAGATCTAATTTACAGTGGTGTGATTAAGGTAGAGGGACCTCCAAATAACAAAGATCACATAGATTTTAAAACTCCTTTGTATAAACATGAGAAAGGTGAATCTTCCAATGCCAACAATGGAGGGAACAATGGAAACAATTCGAGAGGAAACAACAATGTAAACTTTGCCCATAGCTATTAAAATACTATTAATTCTCTATCCAGACATGATAATTCTATCAATATGGTGGTGATCAAAGAACAACCTAACAAAGAGAGCTCTATTGTTTTAACTAGGGGGAAAGAAACAATAGTTTCCCTACAAGGAAGTTCCCCTAAAACATTTGGTCTTACTCCAACAACTACTTTGGATAAACCAACATATTCTTCAATAAATCCTTATAGTTTGGTTGATCAATTGCACAAAAACCCAACACAAATCTCTATCTTGGAGTTGTTGAAACTTTCTCCTAACCACAAAGAGATCTTGGAAAAAGCACTAGTAGAGACTAATTTTCCTATAACTTTGGAGGAAGATAAGTTTCAAAATATGGTAGGAAATCTCATAGCCCCTCATTTTTTTTCATTCTCCAAACAAGATTATATGTATATTACCCACCCTCAAAATTTCCCCTTGCATATAGAAGTGTTAATATAGAGGCATAGGGCTAAGAGAGTTCTCATCAATGGGGGAGCTGGTCAGAATATTTTCACATTGAACTTTATCAAGTCTTTAGGGATAGCTGAATCATCCATTTATCCTTAAACAAAAGTTACCATTAAGGCTTATGACGAGGAAGAAAGATCTTCAAAAGGCATGATTGTTCTAAATTTTCAAGTGGGACCTATAAAAAAGACACCATATGTCAAGTCCTTGACATGAAACTAAATTATAATATCTTATTGGGAATACCATGGATTCATGAGATGCAAGCAGTACCTTCCACCTATCATCAATGCATAAAATTTCCACACATGGGTGAAGAGATCACAATTGGAGGAGATTCTAATCCCTTTCAATATTGAAACACATTGAAACCAAGTCATAAATTATTTATTCCTCACAATAGGGAAGGATTCATCCCTAATGTCACCAATGAAGAAGATAAAGAGGAAAGTTCAAAGTTAACATAAAATTGTACATCCAAATCAAACCCTAATCAAAGTAACTCAACTACATCAACTAAGGGAAAGGAGAAGATGAGTTATGAGGGTCAAAGTTCACATGACAATTTAGTTAAGAATTCTACATTGAGGATGGAGATTTTGAAACCTTCCAAGGAGGAGAGAGAACAAGCCAAGAAGGACCAATACCAAAAGATGAATGAAATGATGCATAACTTTGAAAAAAAATGTAGAATCAATTCCAAGGGAGTAGGGGAATATTATGTTTCCTTATTTGATTTTCCAACTTCTCCTAGGACACATGGAAAACCATCAAGTTCTCATCCACCTCGTAAATATAACTCTCATTTTGTAAGAGAGAGTGACAAATCAACCTTAGAAAAGGAGGACGATGAAGTGTTACAATGGCTTTACAAAGAGGAAGATACTTCAAACAATTCTGTGGAAAGAGTACAACACATCAATATTCAAACCAAGAAATATGGAAAAGGGTATCAAATTATGCAAAAAATGAGATACAAGGGATGAGGACCCTTAGGAGTCAGGAATAGAGGATTTATAGAACCCATTGAAATGGTTTGGAGATCAAAAGAAGAGAAATTCGGAATAGGGTATCAAAACAAAGGAGAAAGTTTGAGCCCAATGCATGATTTTCATGAACATGTACACATGGTAGCATCTGAGAGTGAGGATGATTCTAAGGATTATGAGTGGGATTTTCTATCCAAAGAGTCTTTTCATGATAAAGAGATTGATCTTATTCATATATATTCAACCATTCCTAATGTCACAAGTCAAGACAATGAGCATCAAGGTTCAAATTCTACACAAGTGTCAAGTGAACCTCAATAATCCAATATAGGCCAAGAATCTAGGAATAATTAATGGATTGGTGAACCTTGGGTACCTTTGTGGGGGGGGGAGGGTGGGTGATTCAAATGTTGTATTTAATCCACACACATTCTTTCCCATGGAAATCAATGAAGACTCTAGTGAAGAAGATTTTGATCCTACTTCCATGGAACATCTTGAGGAAGCCTATGTCATAGACCTAAGTGATACAATGTACGAACCTTCAAATGAGATCATGTCCCTAAACCCTTTGACTGTAAATTTTTCAAATGAGTCCTTAGCCCTAATGCACCACGAACTCATTGATTGGGATTTATCTGAACCAAATGACTTATTATACTTTCCCAATGACCTTGAAATGGTCCAATACCTAAATGTAGTTGAGTTATCTTCTTCCATCAATGAATGCAGTCTAGACATAATGATAGAGGTAGGGGTCCAACCTCTCAATCCATAAATAAAACATAAAAAATACAAAATAATGAAAAGGTCTAGTGGTGAAAACCACCATGTGGCAGTGCTAGAACCTAAAAAAGTAAAAATATCAGATGTTTCCAAAGGTGAAAACCCAATTGCAGCACCCAAGTCAGAGAGGTTGGACACCCTACCAGAACATGATGATGAAAGGTCACCCACCCTTATTGAACCAATGGAGAAAGTTAACATTGGCACTGAAGTGGATCCCAAGTTCATTCATTTAGCAGCATCCTTGAGTCCATCAAAAAGGAAGGAGTTCATCGAATTCTTTCAAGAAAAGAAAATTAACTTTGTGTGGTCTTATGCTAATATGTCAGGGTTAGATCCAAGCTTTATAATGCAGCATTTAAATGTGAAACCCGGTGTGAAACTCGTAAATAAAAAATTAAGAAAGATGCACCCTCATGTGGCACTTTTAGTAAAAGTAGAATTGGAGAAGTTACTCAAGGTTGGATTCATAAGAGTGATTGCATATGAAAAATGGATATGAAACATTGTACCGGTCACAAAACATGACAAATACATTAGAGTTTGCATGGATTTTAGAGAACTTAATCTTTCTTTCCCAAAAGATGATTTTCTGCTACCTAGAATTGATGCTACAATGGACTTAACAATGGGTCATTCTATGTTTTCCTTAATGGATGGATTTAGTGGATACAATCAAATTTGAATTACACCCAAAGACCAAGAAAATATAGCTTTTACATGCCCAGGGGGAACCTTTTTTTGGAATGTGATGTCCTTCCATCTTAAAAATGCCGGAGCAACTTACCAAAGACCAATGACCACTATCTTTCATGATATGATTCATACATTCCTAGAAGACTATGTGGATGATATTCTAGGAAAATCACATGAAAGAAAGGATCACTTACCATTATTAGAAAATATATTCACAAGGTTAGAGAAATTTAAAGTGAGACTCAATCAAAATAAATATGCTTTTGGGGTGCAATCCAACAAAATCTTAGGTTACATTGTTTCTGCAAAAGGTATTGAAGTAGATCCCGAGAAATTTAAATAAATAATGGACATGGAAATTACCAAGAATATTATTCAAATGAGGTCTCTTCAAGGAAGACTTAAATCTATAAGGAGATTCATTTCCCAATTGGCGGAAAAATGTCATTCATTCACAAGATTGCTACATAAAGACACTATTTTTACATGGGATTGGGAGTGTGACAAAGCTTTCACATTGTTGAAAACATAATTGGTGAACCCACCCATATTGATGCCACCTATCAGAGGCAAACCCTTATTACTTTACATATCAGCAACGAATAAATATTTAGGGGTTCTATTGGCACAAGAAGACAATGAAGGAAAAGAAAGAGCCATTTACTACTTGAGTAGAACATTAATAAAATATGAATTGAACTATAGCTTCATGGAAAGGGCTTTCCTAGTAGTGGTGTTTGCCTCTCAATAGATTAGACATTACATGTTGATGCATAAAGTGAAGTTAATTGCCAAAATTGATCCATTGAAGTATCTACTTAGTAAAACAACTCTAACGGGAAGGATTGAAAAATGGGTAATGGTGCTTAGTGAATTTGACATTGAGTATGTGGATAGGAAATAAATAAAGGGACCAATTATTTCTGATTAGTTGGCCAAACATCCTTTAGAGTCTACACATCCAATTCAAGTAGAGTTTCCTAATTAATAAATTGTTAATGTGGAAGCAAAGACATGGACCTTATATTTTGATGGATCCTATACTCAAAGTGGTTCAGGGGTAGGAATTCTTTTGATAAGACCTCAAGGATACACAATTCCCAAATCTTACAAACTATTATTTCCTTCTAGAAATAATATTGTTGAACATGAAGCATTGGTCATAGGTCTCAAAATGGCCTTAGAATGGAATGTCACAGAATTGCAGGTTTATGGAGATTCTCTATTAGTCATCATCAATCAAAACAATGATGAATACAACACCAAAGATGAAAACTTGATGCCATATAAAAGGATGGTGGATGATTGGAAAAATTATTTTTCTTTGATAAATTTTGAGAAAATTCCACGAGACAAAAATAGAGTAGTTGATGCAATGGCTACCTTGGCTTGATTACTTCAAATGCCTGATCAAAATGTGAGGTACAAGTTCCTGGTGGAAGAGTTGGAAAAACTGGCATTTGACTTACCCGACACCCAAATAATTTCCCTTATTAACGGACATGAATCACCCTAGTATAGACCAATCTATACTTATCTTAAAGACCAAAACCTACCTTTGGACCAAACCTGAGCTCAAAAATGACATTTCATAGGACAATCGGCTCGTTATACCATCCTATCAGACACATTGTATCGCAAAGGTCTTGATATAATGCTCCTTAGGTTTCTAGAGGAAGAGGAATAAAGATTAGCTTTAAGAGATGTCCACGAGGGGATTTGTGGGTTACATTCAAGTGGATTAAATTTAGCTAAGAAAATCCTTCGCATGGGGTATTTTTGGAAAACCTTAGAGAAAGATGCTTGCCAATTTGTGAAATTTTGTTCAAAATGCCAATATCATGGAGACATGATCCATGCACCTATACAAGAATTGCATCCATTTATCACACCATGGTCATTTTATCAATGGTGTTTTGATCTAATTGGCATGATTTACCCACTATATTCTAAAGGAGATAAATACATCCTCACAGTGACAAAATATTTCACTAAATGGGTAGAGGCCGTTCCTTTGACAACTGCAATGGGAAAACAAATTTCCATGTTTATCTTTAATCGCATCATTTTTAGATATGGTATTCCTCATGCCATCATCACAGACAATGAAAAATAATTAAAGAACAAAGATGTGATGAACTTTGTGAAACATTTCATATTAATCACCATTCTTCCTCCATTTTCTATCCTCAAGGTAATGGACAAGTCAAGGCTACGAGCAAGAATATCCTCTACATACTGAAATGATCGGTTGAGAAATCTGGAAGAGATTGGCATATTTAGATAAAATTGGAAGTATGGGCCTATAGAACTAGCATACAAACACCAACATGAGATACACCATTCTCCTTGGTTAATGGATTTGAAGTTTTTTTACCCTTAGAAGTTGAGATTTCATCCCTAAGAGTTTCACTACATGGATTAATCACTAATGAGGATTATAGGTTTGCCCAACTTCAACAATTGGAATTGTTGGGGGAACATTAGACACAAGCATATGATCATTTCAAGATATCAAAAATGAATTTCAAGAAACTACAATAAGCACATTAAACCGAGAACCTTTCAAGTGGGAGATTTAGTGTAAATAGAAAACCCTAAAACTCAAGCTGATAGAGAAAAGAAGGGAAAATGGGAAGAGAATTGTCTTGGACCTTTTGTCATCACTTCTTCCTTTGGAATGAGAACCTATAAAATAGCTGATTGTGAAGGTGATGAGTTGCAAGAACCCATTAATAGCATCTATTTAAAGAGTTTTCATACCTAATTAGATGAAAGAGAATCAGAAGAAAGAGTATCAGATGAGTGTGGCAGATGAGTTAGCATCTTATTTGTAAATGAGAAAAG
This sequence comes from Thuja plicata, assembly GCA_018584345.1. Taxonomy (NCBI): domain Eukaryota; kingdom Viridiplantae; phylum Streptophyta; class Pinopsida; order Cupressales; family Cupressaceae; genus Thuja; species Thuja plicata. The sequence goes on from MU224560.1 coordinate 611,068, forward strand.
ATCAAAATACAAAAAAATCAGAAAGATCAAAAAATAAAAAACAATGGAAAAGTAGAAAATCAGAAAAAGGAAAAAATTGAGCATGAAGAAAGAAAAAACAATCAAAAATCAAAAAATTGTTGTCTTGGTGAAAACCTAGCAAATAGGTGCCTTTATGATATCCAAAAAAAAAGGAATAAGGAAAAAAAATTGAAAATTTTGAAAAAGAGAAAAGCGCCTTGGGGAAAACTTAGCAATAGGTGCCTTGGTAGCAAGAAAAGAAAAAAAGAGAAAAAATAAATAAACCCAAAAGGTGAAAACATGGAAATAGACGCTTTTTGTCCCTTAGGTCTTTCCTAGTGGCATTTGTACATATTGCCTTTTCACCATCTCATTTGTACACATCCTCATTGCATTCGTCATTTGTGGATAGTCATAATAAAGTCTCTCAGCTGAATTGTCACATACTAGGTTTCAGTCACCCAAGCTTTACATGATTTCACTTATCACTTGGTGGAAAATCATTGGTTTTTGGTACAAACAGATTCAAAATTGATACATCTTGGTCACATGACAGAAGTAGATTTTCAGAATTTCAGAGGAGAGATATGTTGGAACCTTTGATGGATATCATTGTTCACCTAAACAGTTTGATCGCATAACTTAATCCTTGACCTTATTGGCCTATTTTATCAGGATTAAAAATTGACAATACCTAAATGATCAGAATGTTTGGAATTCTTATTGAAAATATTGATACATTGCAAAAACCTTGAAATTTTTATGATTTTCATAGACCTTTTCAAGTCATGTTATTTTTAGCTAATTGATGATGTTTTGACTAGATTGGTGATGATGAAGACATGATGTTTCTCTTGACTTTTGTGTGAATTTTTTGAGGAAGATCTGCTAACTTGTGTGAATTCATCTAATGACATGGTCATCAAAGAACCATCGAGGATATTCATATAGGAAGGAGGGTTAACCTTTGTTTGTTTACACAAAAGGATACCTTGGTTATTAAGATCTTCCATATCTTAATACAAAAATCCACTTGCAACATTGAATCCGATGAAATCGGTATTCATACTCCCATAGTTGGTCATTCAACTAGTGAGGGTTGTACTAGGTTTATAAAGGGGTTACCAAATGAGATGAAAGTCATATTCATATTCTTATGGTCACAGTGGCACTAGTAAGGATTGTATCGACTCCTAGTTCCACAATTCTCAATGATGAAAATATACCTCTTTTGTATTTCTTTCACAAATATCAATGACAATTAGTTGCAATGCATTGCATTTTCATGTTAGATTAATTGCATTATTTAAAGGATTTTTCCAAGTTAAAAAGGGGTTAATCATTTTTGGAGTTCAATCACTTCAGTGTTTTCAAATCAACAATGTGAGATTATCTTTTGTATTCATCCATAAATTCATTAATCATTATATTTATACATGACAAGAAAAGGAAATAAAATAAGCACTCATTCATTTTTATCCTTAAGATTGCATTTCATCAGTAAAAGTTGCATACATAAAAATCCAAAAAGAAAGTGGCAAATAAAACATATAGAAGGAGTTGCACATATCATTTGCATCAATTTATTTATGTCATAATATAATACACTGCATCCACAACATAGAGAAAGAAAGTAAATACATCATAAGAAATTATGTAGATATGCATATAAAGAAATCTCACATCAACATCATAACATCATAAAATGGGGAATCAAAGAGTCATCATAGATAAATTTCCATCATCAAAGAGTATATCAAATCTATATATCAAGATACATTGACAAAATGATCCATAGATAGGTAGCAGTGTTCAAAGCATCTTTCTTGTAACATCTTCTTCATTAATGTTTCCACCAACACCTCTAATTTCAATATCAATCTCCTTTACTCTCGTGTTGTATGCAGTAATATTTTCTCCTTTCTTAATTTTCATTGATTCAAAATTTCCTCTTAAGCTTTCAGCCTTAGCTTTCTAAACATGTTGATCTTTGCCAAACACTAGTGTAAGCCTATCCCACATCTTCTTAGTAGTAGTACAACCTTATAAACCATTAAACTTTAGGTCGGAGAGAGTAGAATTTATCTCTATCATCACTTGTGTATGTTCTTTTCTTTCACTTATCTGTTCAAGTGTTAGAGGACCAAATAGTGGAGGTGAGTACTCATTTTCAAGATGATCCAGTGCATAATCTCCAATACCAAATATGTGAAGCCTCATCCTATTCTGCCATTAGAATAGTTATTCCTATTCAACTTTTGTTATTCCCTCTTATACATCTTTGGACCTTTACCTCAAGTACCTTTAAACTTATCTTCTTGGAGAACTAGCTCTGATACCAATTATTTGCTTAGCCTACTAAAGATGGTTTACAGAGAAGGAGTGAATCATTAAATATTGAGCATTAATACTTTAAATCTGAACCTCTGATTCAACTTGGTGAATGAAACAAGAACAACAACCAAAACTTGAAAAAGAATACAACTTAAGAAAATAACATTCACAGTTATCAAGCATCACACGTAACACAATATTTAACAAGGAAACCCAATTTGGGAAAAACCAATGTGGGAATTATCACCCACAAAAATAAACTCTTCTGAAGTATGCCTGGTTAACAGCCAATCCTGTTAAAGATTACAATGAATATTTGTTAGATGTGACCCTATTAGGGGATTTACCTTAGACCTATTAAGATCTTTACCCTGTTAGGAGTGGCTTGGTTAGAGGGCTTAAACATTCATCCTAGAATGTGATGAACTATAACTGATTGAATGTTTGAAGATGTTAAGTTTATGATCATCGAGATGTAGAAAGTTAATGCAAGACATTAAATCAATTAATGTATTATATTGTCATTGATGTCAACTTGATATACTCTTATTGGTCATATAAATATTGTCAAAGACTTCAAAGAACCAAAGAGATAAAGGTTATGTTATCAGTAATACATAAAATTTCAGTATACACCAAATGACAACAAACACCAATGGACAGTGCACACCGATGGATAGAGAACCCAAAGAAGAGTCATAGTGTAAACAAAGAAAGCTACCCAACAAAGCATTACCAAGAAAAACTAAAGTGATGCCCGATAAGAATTAAAAGTCACAATGTTTCCCGACGGACACAAAAATCCCAATGGACAGAGATGCCCAAGGACAACTGAAGTCAAGACTAAGCAAACAAGGAGTTAAACACCAATCAGAACTAAAGTTCAGAAATGACAAAGGACTTAACTAGCATGAGCTAACTATAAAGTTAACTATTTGATTACATTGCTTTCATTGACTAGTTAAAAGCTAAAGATAAGCTAGAGATTTAAAGCTAGTTTTAATCCCATTTGTCAAGAAGAAATTTACTGGATAAAACTAAAGAAAGGTTTAAAGAAAGAATGGCGATATTTGCATATCACGTCAAGAAAAAGAAAGACAAGGACATAGAAATGGTGAAATATTATCTATAAAAGAGACAAGCTAATTCATTATAAATGAGAGGAATGCTGAAGATAATTTTGGTGAAGATAAGAAGTCTTCATATAGATCTGATCATACAAGCTGAAGAATAGAGCTAATATTTATGCACACACTGAGCAACAACATTCACCGAGAATAAATAAGTGGAGCAAAGGAATTGAAGATAACTTTGATCAGAAGTGGTATTATGATCTTACAATAGATCTTAACATCTGCAAGATTAAGTTGTATTTATGAACAAATCATATATTGTTTTAGTTTAACCATTGATTCAGAAAATCTCTTAACAGAGTAGGATTTAACCATCCTTTATATATTGAGATACATCCCAAGGAGTATCAAAAGGTTTCTCATTAAGACAACATAGTGAATTCTAGATGTGAAGTGAAAAACCATTGGTTTTAAATCCTCTAATAAGGTCACACTTAATAGTGTGTTTGTAACCTTTAATAGGGTTGGCTCTTCACTGAGCTCACTTCAGAAGAGTAAAATTTTTGGGTTACTAGTCCCATGTGGTTTTCCCCTAACAGGGTTTCCACATTAAAAATCCATGTGTCAAATTTTTATATGGTTCATTTCTTTGATTTTTTTCTTTACACATTACTAAAATAGGATTGATCGGTAAACACTAAGTTATTTAGTGTATTTTGGTAAAGGCTAGACTGCTATTCGGTAAAGCTTAAGAAAAAGGATAAACAATATACTCTGAGCACTAGTTATTTTATAAGATTATTTAAAGACATACATCTTGTAGGAATGAAGATAACTAGAGGTTTATATTTGTGGTATAAAGTTTTGGGTTGATTTATTGGATTAATTATTGAGGCCACTAATTCACCCCCCCTCTCAGGTATTATAACAATTGGTATCAGAGCTTGTGTGCTTAGAAAGGGAGTTTAAAGACTCAAGAAAAAGATAACAAGATGAGAAAAAGGGATGTGCCTAAGTTAAACAAGGACAAATTTGGATCATGGAAAAGAAGGATAAGAATCCACCTATTAGGTATTGGAAATGATGTCACTCAATACTTAGATACTGAATTTGTTTTATCTACTAGATCTCTAACAATTGATCAATTAAGAGAAAAGCATGAACATAATTCTATGATGATAGAAATTTCTTCCTCACTCTCTGATGCTTAATTAGAAGGTTTCAAATCATGCACCACTACAAAGAAAATGTGGGACAATTTGAAGCTAGTACATGGAGGAGATAAGAATGTACTAAGAGCTAAGGTTGAAAGCCTAAGAGGAAGGTTTGATGACCTAAGAATGAAAGAAGGAGAAAACATCACTGAGTATAGTTGCAGAATCAAAGAGGTTGTAAATTCTATCTGAGGAGTAGGAGGTGTACTTGAAGAAGAAATAGTGGTAAGTAAAATCCTAAGAACCTTACTACCTTTTTATGCTATTAGAGTATCTTCTCTGCAAGAAATGAGAGAAGTAGAAAATAACAATGTTACTCTAGATAGTTTGATTGGTAGAATTATTTCATTTGAGATGAATAAATTTGACAACAGTGGCTTACCATCTATTGAGTCTGCATTCAAATATTATTTGAAAATAAGAAAAACAAGTCATTAAAACACTATGAGAAATGATAGTGAAAGTGATAGTGATGACTAAGAACTTGATGATATTGAAGCACTAATGGCTAGAAGATTGCAGAGAGGAAAAGGTAGATACAAAGGTAAATTACCATTGGTATGTTTAATTGTAAATAGATTGGACACTTCATTGCTAGATGTCCTAACAAAAGAAAAGAAGATAGAAAAATTGATAGATCATATAAAAAGAAGTTTGACAGAGGCGATGACAGAGATTACCGAAGCAACCAAAAATCTGACATAAGAGACAACCGAGACTACAAGGACAAAGGAAAGAAAGATTGTAACCTAGATGAGAAAAAAGATGAGAATACTGACACTGAATCTGATGAAGACATTGAGGTGGTATTTGTTTCTCTAAAGGATGATTCAGACAAAGATGAAAGGTATGTTGAAACTGCACTCATATCTAAGGTTGGTAAAAATTACGTCTAGATTATTGATAGTGGTTGTACTCACCACATGACTAGAGATAATGAAAATTTTGAATATTATAATGGTGGATCAATAAGAATGGGTAATGACTCACCTTGTCTTGTTGAAGGAAAAGAAACCATAGTATTGAATAATCTGATCAAATGTGAAAATGCATATTGGGTGAAAGGACTTAACTATAATCTATTGTGTGTTTCACAGCTGAATAACACAGGACAACAGGTTGCATTTGAGAATAAAAAGGCAAAGATCTTTGATGAATCAGGAAGGTTGATCAGAATTGGTGAATAGACAAAAGGTAACCTATTCTATCTTGATGATATTAACACCACTTGTTTATGTTGGAAAGTGACAATGCAAGCAATTGTTATTTTCTCATTGCTGTCAAACCTTAATTGGTGACACTATTGTTATCTGTTTGAGAACCATATCTATTGTTGATGAAGAAGATTTAATAAGAAGACCAAGTGAATGGATGAGTTAAGCCAAATAAAAGGGTACTTGATCAGTTGGCACTCTGGCAGAGTAATTATTTGTTTATCTTTCAAAGATAGTTTTTCTGGATGTTCTATGCTGAGCAAGTTTGGCTTGTGCCGAGCAAAGTTGCTTGTGCCAAGAAAAGTTGCTTGTGCCAAGAAAAGTTGTTCGTGATGAGAAAAATTGTACAATTCTGAGCACCATTGAAATTGCTGAGTGGAAATAGTGATGTTGGCCAACTTACAGTAATTAGATTAATGATGAGATTTGAGATCTCTGGCCGACTTAGTTAATTTTATTGGGATATGTAATGTTAATTAAAGATTGATCCACATCATTTAATGTATGGGTAACCGTAATTAATGCATGGTTTCAAGATTTAATTAGAGACTACTTTGGAGAAGTAAATGTATTGCAAAGATGGAATGATCCATTGGATCTGACCTAACCTAAGATCTATGATCTTGTTTAAGTGGCAGAAGATTTATCGTACCTAAATAAAGAGGTATATGATAATCTCAAGGGGTTTTTCATTGAGTGTGCAAGAGCAGATGTGTATGTGAAAGGTATGCATAGTTGATTTACTGTTTGGAATGATCTAGCAGAAAAGGCTGAATACAGAAGCAAAGAGTTGCATGTGTGATTGCTTGACAAATTTCTAAGCAGATCAGAAGGTTGAAATGACAATGCAAGCTATCCAGTAAGTTAACATCGGAGCTATAATTGGATCTGAATTGCAAAGTAAGTTGTATGGATCAGATCACAACTGCTGATTAATTTCTAACCATTGTATCAGTTAAAATCCTTTAACAAGGTTGACCTAACAATCATTTGTATAAATCCTCTAACAAGGTGACATTCAGGTGGAATGTTCTAAGTCCTCTAACAAGGCCACTCCTAATAGGGTGATTAAATCCTTTAACCAAGTCACACCTAGCAGTGTGTTATTGTAACCTTTAATAGGGTTGGCTCCTCACAGAACTCACTTCAGAAGAGTGAAAACTTGGTAGCATGTTACTGGTGGTTTTTCCCATATTGGGTTTCCACATTATATACTTTTGTTAACTTGTATGAATGCTTATGGTTTGTTTTACTATTATGTTTCTACAAGCTAACTTCAATTGACAGTAAATTGCATGATTAAGTTGTTGACATATGCTACTGCTACCGAGTAGATCTGAAATACATAATGTTTTTATTTGCTACATCTAGACCTGAGGATAACTGATTCACCCTTCCCCTCTCAATTATTCTAAATTCATTCTAATAATTGGTATTAGAGCTTTGGTCTCCTGAAAATAGTTTGAAGGTACTTGGAGCGAAAAGATTAAGATGTATAAGAAGGAGGTTCCTAAGCTAAACAAAGATAACTTCCTTGCATGGGAGAGTTTGATGAAACTGCATTTGGCTGGTATTAGAGATGATGCTAAGCGACTTATTGAAAATACCTATGTACCACCTACTTCTCCTCTCACAGCTCCACAACTAAAAGAAAATCAAGAGCACAATCAAGCAATGTTGGAGATCGCCTCCTCATTGAGCTATTCAGAGTTTGATGATAAAAAGAGATGCACAAATGCAAAGTAGATGTGGGACAAAGTTGAAACTATCTATGGTGGAGACACAAATGTGTTGAGAGATAAATCAGAAAGTCTAAGAGGTAATTTTGATGAGATGAAAATTTAAGAAGGTGAAAATGTTATTCAGTACTATGGTAGAGTAAAATAAGTTGTAAATGCCATTAGAGGGGCTAATGGAACAATTGATGAGAACACCATTATGAGAAAGGTACTGAGAACTTTACTTCCTGTATATACTATTAGAGTTTCTACAATTAAAGAATTGAGATGTACTCCTAACAATAATCTGAATCTGGAAAATCTGATATGGAGACTCATTGCATTTGAAATGTCAAATTATGATAACTATAATCCACAAGGGATTGATTCTTCTTTTAGATCATAGCTAGTTCTGAATAAATCTAAGAAAGGAAAGAAACATGTGGACAGTGACAGTGACACTTTTGATGATGATCTTGAAGAACTTGAAGCACTTATGGAAAAAAGGCTTTCCAGAGGAAAAGGAAAATACAGATGTAAACTTCCTATTATTTGTTTTTCATGCAATAAAATTGGTCATATAGCTTCTAGATGTCTTGAAAAAAATGAAAAAGATGAAAGAAAGGACAAAAAATACAAAGAATACAAAGACAGAAAGGATGATCGAGACTTCAGGAAATATAAGGACTACAAAGACAAAGGTAATAAATCTTGTTATATTGTTGAAGAAACTTCTGACAATGACACTGATAATTCTGATGACAATGATATAGAAGTTGTTTATGTTGCAATGAAAGAAGATTCTGATGATGATGAGAAAACTAAACTAATCTCTTACATGAGTAAGAATGATCGTTGGATCATTGACAGTGGTTTTTCCCATCATATGACTGGTGAAAAAGATAAGTTTGAAACCCTAAACCAATGTAAAGGAGGATATGTAAAATTTGGGAATGATGCACCATGTCTTATCAAAGGTAAAGGATTCATTAACCTGACTGACAAAATTAGATGTGATGATGTGTATTAGGTTGATGATCTTAAATATAATTTTTTGAGTGTTGAACAACTGAACACTTCTGGTTACAAAGTTGAATTCCATCACAGATAAGCTAAGGTCTATGATTCTACTGGAGAATTAGTTGGAAGTGGTGATCAGACTAAAGGTAACTTATTTTATCTAGATTTATCTGAAGAAACATGTTTGTTTACACAGTACAATGATCTTTGGTTATGGCATAATAGGTTGTGTCATGTGAACTTTGATAACTTGGTAAGCATAAGTAAACTGAAAAAGGTTAGAGGGATACCTAAGTTAAAGAAACCTGAGAATGCTATGTGTAAACAATGTCAACTAGGAAAGACGACTAAGTCTAGTTTCAAGAGTAAAACAGACATATCAGAGAAAATTCTGGAATTGGTCCATACTGATCTCTGTGATCCGATTAGAGAAAGAAGCTATTGTGGTGCTAGATACTTTATTCTATTTATTGATGATTATTCAAGGATGATGACGGTAATGTTTCTCAAGGAAAAATCTGATGCATTCCAATTACTTAAATGGTACTTAGCTAAAGTTGAAAAGGAAACAAGAAAAAGTTTGAAATGCTTAAGATCTGATAGAGGTGGAGAGTTTATTTCTAATGAGTTTAACAGGTTCTGCAATGACCGAGGCATAAAGAGACAGATGTCCGGACCCAGGACTCCTCCACAAAATGGTATTGCCGAACGAAGGAAAAGATCTATCATGGACTGTGATAGAACAATAATGATGGAGAAAAATGTTGCACAAGAATATTGGAAAGAAGTTGTAAGTACTGCAGTCTATACACTGAATAGAGTATGCACCTAGTGTAAAGTATTTTAGATTATTTGGAAGCAAATATTTTATACTGAAAGACAACCGAAATGGAAAACTAGATGCTAAAGGTGAAGAAGGTATATTCCTTGGTTATTCAACGAAAAGCAAAGCATACAAATGTTTGAATTCTAATACTAACAAAATTGTTGAAAGTGCAAATGTAAGAATTGATGAGTTTGTAGAAAGAAATGAAGCTAAAAGTACTCAAGAGCCTGAAAGCTATAGATCATTCATATATCTGGATGAGGAAGATTCTAATTCACTACCTGAGACTACTGCTGAACAACAGCATGCACCTGCCGAGTCATAGAGTGGAGTTGTCGAGCAACTAGAAGTGAATGCTGAGCTATCTGATGGAGATGCCGAGTCACAGAATCAACTAGAACCAAATACAGACAATGAACCTAAAGAAAGGACTGAGCCTACCCTAGAAAAATATGTGAGAAGAAATCACAATTCTGATCAAATCATTGGATCAAAGGAGTCTTCTATTATGAAAAGAAGTAAGTTTTAAAATGGCACATGTCTGTTATGTGACTTTGAGCCCAAAACAGTGAAAGATGTTTTAGAAAATGAAGATTGGATACAAGCAATGAATGAGGAAATTGAACAAATTGAGAAGAACAAAACTTAGACAATTGTACCTAGGCCAAAGGATAAAAATGTAATTGGCCCAAAGTGGGTATTTAGGAACAAACTGAATGAACATGGAGATGTGACAAGAAACAAAGCTAGACTGGTATGCAAGGGGTATGCACAGGAGGAAGGAATTGACTATGGTGAAACCTTCGCCCCAGTTGCAAGATTGGAAGGTGTCAGAACTTTACTTGCATATGCAGCCTATAAACGATCCAAAGTTTATTAGATGGATGTGAAATCTACATTTCTCAATGGAATCTTGGAAGAAGAAGTGTATATTGAGCAAGTTGATGGTTATATAGACCCAAAAAAAAGGGATATGGTTTGCAGATTGCACAAAGCATTATATGGATTGAAGCAAGCACCAAGAGCATGGTATGAGAGATTGCACAATTATCTAATCAAGATTGGATTTTCAAGAACCAATGACAAAAACAACTTGTACTTAAAGACAGAACAAAGAAAAGGTACAATATTAGCTAAAATTTTTGTAGATGACATCATATTTGGTGGACAAGATGTGTTATGTCAAGAATTTGCAACAGAGATGCAAACTGAGTTTGAGATGTCTATGTTTGGTGAAATAAAATTATTTGTTGGTTTACAAATCTATCAAATGAAGAATGGTATCTATATCACTCAATCTAAATATATCAAAGAGATACTGAAAACTTTTGGAATGGAAGAATCCAAACCAGTGAGTACACCCATGGCTACTGGATAGAAGCTGACAAAAGACGATGACACAAAAGAAGTGAACCAAACACTCTACAGATCAATGATTGGAAAACTATAGTATGTTGTACATAGTAGACTTGATATTGCCCTAGCTGTTGGAATTTTTGCAAGGTTTTCTACTAATCCCAAGGAAACTCACATGATGGCAGTAAAATGGATTCTAAGATATTTGAAAGGAACTGATGACTATGGTATATACTACAAAAAGAATGACAAGTTTGAACTCAGAGTTTTCATTGACTCAGACTGGGCTGGAAATGTTGATGACAGGAAAAGAACTACTGGTGGAGCATTTATTTTAGGAAAGAGATTGATCTCCTGGGCAAGCAAGAAACAGAATTGCACCTCACAATCTATAGTTGAAGCCGAGTATGTGGCAGCAATAGTCAACTATTCTAACATTGTGTGGTTGAAGATACTACTAAAAGGTATGAAGGAAGAAATCACTGACCCAGTTGTCATATATTGTGATAACACGAGTGCTATTAATATTTATAAAAATCCTATTATGCACTCAAAGACAAAGCATATAGCTATCAAGTATCATTACTTGAGGGAGCTAGTTCAGAGTAAAGAAGTGAGACTGGATTATGTGAACACTAAAGAACAATTAGAAGACATA
>MU224560.1:650971-699373 GCA_018584345.1 Thuja plicata
GGGAAATAAATAGGATAACTATCAGGTATAGATTTCCAATTCCTAGAATAGAAGACTTGATGGATTGCTTGGGGGGTGCTAAGTACTTCTCTAAAATTGATTTGAAGAGTGGGTACTATCAAATTAGAATGAAAGAGGGTGATGAGTGGAAGTCTACATTTAAGAATACAAATGGGTTGTGTGAATGGTTAGTGATGCCCTTTGGTCTTACCAATGCACCAAGCACCTTTATGAGGGTGAAGAATGAAGTCTTGAAGGACTATATAGGAGTTTTTGTAGTTGTCTATTTAGATGACATCCTAATTTTTAGTAAAACTAAAGAGGATCACATGAAACACTTGGGGTTAGTGTTGAAGAAGTTGCAGGAAGAGAAACTCACCATAAACCTTGAGAAGAGTGAGTTCATGAAAGAAGAGCTAGTCTACCTTGGCTTTGTGGTTTCCAAGGGTGACTTAAAAATGGATAAGGAGAAGGTAGAGGTCATATTTAACTAGCCTACTCCTAAGAGAGGGACTGAAGTTAGGATCTTCCATGGGTTAGCCCAATTCTATAGGATGTTCACTAGGAGATTTAGTGAGATTTGTGCTCCATTCCTAGAGACTATAAAAGGAGGATTGAAAACAAAATTTGTGTGAACAAAGGCAGCTAATGATGGATTTGAGAGATTGAAGAAGGAAGTGGCTACTCAGCCTATATTTCTATTACCAAGCTTTGATAAACCATTCATTGTGGAGTGTGATGCAAGTAGCATTGCAGTGGGAGCTATATTAAGTTAGGAAGGTAAGCATGTGGCCTTTTTCAGTGAAAGACTAAATGAGGCTAATTATAGGTACTCTTCCTGTAATTTTGAGCTATATGATCTTGTACAAAGCTTAAAGAAGTGGAGGCATTAGCTTTTGCCCAAATATTTTATTGTCTTCACAGACAACCAAGTAGTGAGTTACATAAATACTCAAGCCAAGATTAGCTTGAGACACATCAAGTGGATGGAATTCCTTTAGTCCTACACCTTTACCATCAAACATAAGAAGGGAGTGAAAAACAAAGTTGCAGATGCCCTTAGTAGAAGACTACTTACCATCCAAGAGATTCAGTTGCAAAGTACAGGGGTTGAAGGTTTTAAGGACCTATATGAGGGAGATTCAAAGTTCTCATAGATATATAAGGTGTGTGATAACCTTGAGAATCATTTTCATAGTGAGTTTGCATAGTATACATTGCAAAATGGGTTTCTATTTAAAGGCAAGCAACTATGTGTTCCAAAAGGCTCTATGAGGGAGAACCTTATACAACAGAAGCATAATGAAATCCTAAGTGGACACTTTGGATTGAATAAGACATTGCACTTGGTAGAGAGATTCTATTGGTGGCCAAAGATGCAAAAGGAAGTAAGAAGTTATGTGGAGCAGTGTGGCATATGTCAAAAGGATAAAGGTACTTCATCTAATGCAGGACTTTACCAGCCATTACCCATACCAAGTATACCTTGGGAATGCATAAGTATGGACTTCATAGTGGGGTTACCTAGAAATCCAACTAGTTTATACAATGTATTTGTAGTGGTAGACAGGTTTAGTAAATTAAGCCACTTCATACCATGTAAAACAACACATGATTCTAGCTATATTGCCTACTTGTTTTTCAAAGAAGTAGTAAGGATTCATAGCCTACCAATGAGCATTGTTGCAGATAGGGATGTAAAGTTCATGGGTCACTTTTGGAAGACCCTATGGAAGAGATTAGGTATAAGCTTATCTCATGGATCTTCCTATCATACTCAAATACATGGGTAGACTAAAGTAATCAACAGGGTACTTGGGAACTTTCTTAGATGTCGGACCAAGGAGTATGGACAAGGTTGGGAGAAAGTTATCCCACAGGAAGAATTTGCCTACAATGATAGTGCCAACAAAGTTACAAGGAAAAGCCCATTTGAGATTGTGTATGGGGAACATCCAAGGGGTGTGATGGAACTCAGAGACCTCAAAGGATATGAGGGAGTTAGTGGGCATGTTGATGATTTTGCAGAATCAATGAAGGAAGTTCATGAGCAAGTGCAAAAGACCTTGATGGAGGAAAATAAAAAATTGAATGCAAAGAAAGATGAGGGGAGAAGAGAATTGCATTTTGAAGTGGGTGAACTAGTCATGGTGTTCCTGAATAAGGCAAGACTACAAAAAGGGATACCCAGCAAGCTACAGATGAAACAAATTGGACCTTGTAAGAAATTGGAAAAGTATGGACCTAATGCATACAAGGTGGAGTTGCCCAAGGAGAAGTCAATCTCTCCAATCTTCAATGTGAAAGATTTGATCAAGTATAAGGGGCTAGAGATGGATGAGATAAAGTATAGAATAGAGGTACATAAGGACATGGGAGAGTTCAAGACTCTGGAATAGGACAAACCACAAGTTGAGAAGACATTGCATTAAAGGGTGAAAAAGAGAACAAGACATAAGATCTACATGGAGCATCTAGTGAAGTGGAAGCAAAAACCAGAGTTAGAAGCCACTTGGATAGCTGAAATTGAATTTAAGAAACATGGCATCAGTGAGGAGTTCCTATCACCAAAAGTTCCTTAATTTTCTTGTTGCAGGGGGGAGAGTATGGTGTAGGAGCACCCTTAAGGTCTATTGAAATATCTTAATCAATTTTTTCTTGTAGGTTGTTTTGGTCAACCATCCATGAATAAGGACTAAAATATAAAGTCCCTAATGTGTGTTTGAAGTGTGTTTTATGTTTGGAAAGATTAGGGTTGTGTTTGTTTGAGTCTAGTTGAGTTTAGGAGTCTAAGGCCTAGAAGTCAACTCAAAATTTAAAGATTTGACCAAAGTCCTAAATTGGGAAGATTTATAATGTTTAGTTGTTTTCTATCCATTTGAGGTCAATTGGTAAAGTTACGAACCAATTATGACACTCAAAATGTGATAATTGCAAATTTGACAAAAGTTGTCAAAGTTGTCATGACAACAAGTTTAAAAGTTGTCATGACAACATTTCCTAGATTGTAGGAATCATCCATTAAGGTGCCAAAATCCTGATCAAATGTCCAAACAGATGGGATAGGAGTATATAAGGTGAATCTAGACCTAATATGATAGTTAGCTTTTATTTTGTACGGACTGATTACAAGGAAGGATCAATTTGCCGTGTAATTTTGTGATAGAGGCATCATCCATCACTTTATTGGATTGAATGGATTGAATGAATGACTGGATAGTGTTTTCAATGTAGTTTCCAAGCTTTGTGTTATATTAGTTTGGTAGATTGTACTTTTTTATTAAATTATTTGTGTTTTGCAAGTTCACTGACCAGTTTTGGTCCAGTTATGTAAAAAGATGGGTTTTTTTGGAGTTCTCATGGTTGAAACGCCATGACCACTTGGAATCCATTAGAGAATTTTACATATTTTATAGATATGGATTTTGGAGTGTGTGTGTGCAGGGGAGGTCCAAGAACAACCAGACCCTAGGCGAGTGGTAAGCATTCTGGCTAGGGTAACTAGATACAACAGTGGAAATGATGATTGCAGTATGATTGGTATGAACCAATAAAGGTTGGAGGAGTGAGGAGGCATGTGGTGTAGACCTTCTAGTGGAATGATAAGTTTAGAGGATTCTAACTGATCAGAGAAAGAGGACCAAGTTGTCAAACTAGTCTACATGACTTTTGAAACCCTTATTTTTAGGGGTTTGGTAGAAATCTACTGTACGAACATCATTGAGATTTGAGACATAGAAAATCTTCAAGGGGAGGAAAAACCCACATAGAATATCTAATTTTTTTCTAGGATTGTTAAGGTTTTGTGGGTGCAAGAACACCTTTTCAGTGATTTGGAGGGCTAATAGGCCTAAAAAGGCTACAAGGGCCAAAGAGCTTGATTTTGGGTCTCGATTGGAAAATAGTTGAAGGATTCATAAAATTGGATCCATAGGAGTTTGATTAGACCTAAGGGGAGTGGGAAATCCTAACCTTAGGAATTTGACACCATTAGAGTGAAAGGAGGCTTGTGAAGCCATGGTTGCAAGAAAGCTAAGAAAGTGTGGAAGGAGTTGAGTTTGAAGTTGGTGGTAAATTCCTAGGGAGTTAGCAGATTAGGAAATAATCGTCTAGTTAGGGTAGAGAAAGAGACCCTAAGAGAGAAATAGTGAAGGTCTTGGAAAGAGCCAAAAGGATCTAGGAGAGGAGCTCCCCATCATGCACTTTTTCTTGTAACTCAACTTTATTTTACCTCTTAATCTACATCACTGATTTTGAACTTGATTTTTCATGACCGTAGTTCTTGCAACTGACTTCATCTTCTTGTTTCACAACTTCTTGATATGTGTTCCTTTTCAGTAAATTCATTCTACTCCTTGTATTGAATATTTTTTCATGCTTTATTCCTTGCTCGGTGACTTCGCTGAATATCTTAACTCGGTGTCTAATTTATCTCAGTTACCAACCTTGCACGGTAACTGCCCTTTCTAAGTAGTCAACTTCACTCGGTGACTGTCATTTCTTTGCTCGACTAAAAAATAGTTCACTTCTCAGTAACTAGGTTGGTCCTTTTACTGAATTGACCTTTATTCTTTACCGACTTAACAACATCAAATTTTAAGTAAGAAGCAATTATATCAATAGTTCCTTATCATTCTCCGATCTTTATTATTAGCCCAATTAAGTTACTCTCTGATTGATATGTCATCTTAATATAAACTAGAAATCAATTGCTTGACATCAATGAAAAACCAAAAAATGAACTAATCATTCTACTTTCTTGTATTCTTCTAAAACTCGTTCTTCATAATCATTACCATCAGTTAGGTAAAATGAAGTTCTTAGGAGTGAACTTGTAGAGGATAATGAATTCAAGGAAAAATTCAAATCTAGTTCAACTAAGCTTGATTCTGATCTTTAGAGTCAAAGACCTAAAGGAAATTCACAAGGACTTGGTTTTGAGAAGGGATAAAGTTCTAGAACAAGTGAGGAAATGAATTCATTAGAGAATCAGATTAAAAAACCTAAGAAGACACCTATAAGGAAATCAAATTTAAATGGAAAATAATTTTCATGTAACGAATTTTTCCATAGAGAGAAAGAGTGCAGAAGAAAACCTAATGCCAAATGATTTTCTAGTTATTGTTACAGTTGCTACAACTATGGACACAAATCAATTGAATGAAGATCAAAGGTGAAAAATTATTTGAACCATAGGAAAATAAACTGCTAAAAATGTAACAACTTTAGACATATTTTGAAGCAATGCAAAGTGAGGAAAAATATAGTGAACACAAGGTATGGAAATGTGACATGTTCTAATTGCAAAAATTGTGGTCATATTACTAGGAATTGCAAATAAAATAATGTAAGAGGTTTTGTAGAAAGAAACAATGTACAGAATGATAAAAGAAATAAAATAATTGATGTTGACAAAGTTAAGAAGGAAATGAGAAAGACTTGTGTTAGAAAATAAAAGATTGATGCTACACGAAAGATTCCACAAGTTTCTGGTGTGGAAATTTCATCATAAATTGATTAGGTCATTAACCTATAGGGGAATATTTCATGAAAAATATTTACCTAACCCCTGAATATGATAAAGAAGTGAATGCAATTGGAATATGCAGATGCATAAGTGAATTTATGACATTTTATTTTGTTCTCAAGAATTTAGCTAATGTTTTGAAGGATCGAAAATGGATTTTCTATCCTTTGTTCTGAGACAATTTGAAGCTAGGGAATAACACATTATTTTCTATCTACTTTTGGGAATGCGAAGAAACAAAAATGAATTTCATGTTTTCATTTCACAGCTTGTAAGTCATAGAAGAGTTTGCAGAGAAGTCAAAGGTGATTTTGAAGGAAATTAAAGAGATTTCACAGTGATTTCAAATCTTAACCCTAAAACCATCGAAAAAGTATTTATTTATTCACGTAGTCTCATTTTCAAAGGCTAGATCATGGATACATCTATAGTAGCTTATATAAAAGAGAATCCTAGACTAGTTCTCAAGAAAAACCTACACAAATCCAAGGAGTATAACACCAACAATTCCTTTTCATCTATTCTTAATTTTTTTCTTCATGTTGAAGGAATTAGGGCATATATTCATTATAACTTGGAAGAACTGGGAGATAGAGTGATTGCACAAAAATTCAATGAGGTCTTTGAGGATTCAATTTTGAAAGATGAATACAAAGTGTGTATGGAGAAAAATTCAATCTTTTGGGATCAAGTTTAAACATGCAAAATTTAGTGGGTTAGCACATATAAAGATCAAAAGCATGAATAAACTTAAAATATAAAGAAATTCTCCATAACATCGGATAGAGCTATAAATAAGTGCACCCATAAAGGCTTTTTTGATTTTCTCTCTTTTGGATATGTGGATGTTCTCTCTCTAATAAAAATAACATGATAATCCCTAAGTGATTTTCCTTCTTTATTGTGGATGAAACTAAAAATGAAAAGCTAATGGTGTTGATCTCTAAGTTTTGTTGATCATTAGTGTTCCACACTTAGTCATTTATCTAGGCAGTTTTAGCTGGTCATCACTATGGTCCAGCTATCCAGTATAGGCTAAGATATCTGGCACAGTCATTGTCGAGCAGATAATAGTTGCCAATTCACACGATTACCAAGTTCAGTTCATGCCGAGCAGCAGAGTCTTTTTGTGCTGAGCAATACAGTTTTGTTATGTATGTCAAGATTGACACCAATTTTGAGGTAAACTATTTTGGGCCAACTTATCTAAGAACTTAATGTTTTCAACCGGATAATTATGCATTTAATTATTTGATCCCACTACGTGGCATGGGGCCAATGAGAAAATTGGATTTCTTAAGTGGCATAAGCATTTGATCCTGATCGTTGATCTAGATCTAATTTCCAGATCCGTAAAGTATATGAAGATTGCTTCTTAGCCTAATTTTGAGAATATAGAGTATTGAGAGAAGGTGTATGCATACATGAGAGATGTGCGAAGAGTTGTTTTGAAAAAGAAGCATAGATCTAGTAGAGTGAAATTGCAGTGAGCAGAAGAGTAAAGATATATCAGATTACCAGATCAGAGAAGGTATTGAAAAGAGGAGATCCGTTATTAGCATAAAAGTGCATATCAAAGGATCAGATCTTGAAACATTCTAACAAGTGTATTAGGTGAAATATCTTGTTAGAGTGGTTCTAATAGACCTTTCTAAATCTCTTAGCTGAATGCTTACTTTGTTGTAAGTTCAAATCCTTTTACAAGGTAGATTGTAATGATCTGTACTCTTAACTGGGCAGACCTTTAACTAGGTAGATTACATATTGTGATCAAATTTTGTATCCCTAATAGACACACTTTATTGCTGTAGTAGTGAATATTTTGTGGGTGTCATCCCCAGCCCAGTTTTACCTTATTGGGTTTATGGGTTACCAAAATTCTGTATCTTGTGTTATTTATTTACTGTCATGAATGCTACTAGATGGTAGATCAATTACATTTATGTATGATTGTGGATCAGTTTGTTTTAAGAGATAAAAGTTGAAGATCTCATTCACCCCCTCTCTCAGCATCTTGCTTTCCCATATTGTATTTCCAACAATTGGTATCAGAGCTCATTTCTCCTACAAAAGGTTTTAAACAACTTGAGAAGTACATATCTTGAAATGGAGATTTTCAAATTGGGTAAAGTCATTGAGAATCAAAAGATTGGAATTTAGCTAGCATTACATCAGCTTGAGACAACAAGATAGGAATTGAGAAAGTCCTTAATATCTAGGAAAGATTTGGCCAAACAAATGAATGACACTCATTATCAGGAAAAAGACACTGCAAGTCTATTTGAGAATGGAAACTCCAGTAAGAGAAATGCAAAAATTTCAGATCTACTAGAAAGGAATAATACACTATATGAAGAAGTCAGAAACTTGAAGAGAGAACAAGAAGCACAAACAATAAGACTATGTGAAGTAGTGGAACAAAAGAAGAAAGCTAAAGATGACAAAGCTATGGTTGAAGAAGACAAAAGAATGATGACTATCAGACTTGATGAAAGGACACATGAAGTACAAATGATGACAAATAATTAGGTTGATATGGTGAATCAACTGCTGCTTGCAAATCAGGAGATCAGTAGGAAAGACATAGAAATTATGAATCTGAGATCTGAGAATAGTCAATTGAAAGGTGAATTGAGATCTGAGAAAGAACTAAATGAAAGATTGAACAAACCCAATGAATCTTTGAATCATTTTGAAAATCTGATGGAAGCGTCAAGGAGATCTAGAGATTCCTTTGGATTAGGTTATATTGAACAACAAACATATTCTAAAAAAGGAGAATCATCTAAGATTGGTGAAAAGAGGAATGCAAAGACAAAGAACAACAAGCCTATATGCCATCACTGTGGAAAACTAGGACACACTGCAAACATCTGTCGAAGAAATGATGGTAAGTCCAATCCTAAACCTAAGTTCAATGGTTATTTCTTTAACTATAAAAAGTTTGGACATAAAGCACATGAATGTTGGGCAAAGGCAAATAATGTACCTCCTACACCTAGATTCAATGGGTATTGTTACAACTATCAAAAATTCAGACATAGAGCACAAGATTGTAGATCTAATGCTAAACAACAATGGACATCAAAGACAAGCAAAAGTACCAAGGACATGTAACACTTACAATTGGGATTACAACACATGGCATAGTTGTCATTACTATGGTGAGTATGGGCATGTTCCAAAAAACTGCATAAAGATGCATTTCAGAGGAAAATCTAAGAGTTGGATGAATGGAAGCCTAGTTTGCTATAATGGTCTAAAAATTGGTCACACTAGGAAGGATTGCAAGACAAGGGTACCTGCTCCTATTATTGAGGAAATTAGAGCACAAATGAATCAAACATGGGTAAGAAAAATAGAACTAAGCAGTAGTGAAGCTATTGAAGCCAAGGTCACCCAATCCAATGGATCAGGTGATCACACCATCACTAATTAAGAAAGAAATGTATGTAAGGAATTGTGTTTATATCTCATATCTTTTATCATTTCCTAACATATAAAGTGCAAAATTCCATATCTGCATATGTTGAGATGCATCAGAACATAATTTTGAAACATGTACCTAGCAAAGTCAATATGCACTATAGGTGTTGAGCAACAATGTTATTGTACACTAAGACCGAGTTCTCTAGTGTATGTCAAGCTGGTATGGGTTGTGACCAAGATATAGATGAGTTTTTTGAGTCAGCCGAGGATAGTTGTTTGGCACTCACTCAACAGACATAACATTTATTCCAAACCTAAATTTTTACCTTTAGAGCCTATTAAGGAATGAGTCGTTCACTACTTATTTTTACCTTGTGATTGAGAATTTCATAGAGTGTTGGAGTAATTTATGAACTTGATTTCTACAATGATCTTTCAAAGACTTCTATAGCATGATGTCAGCTACCCTGAGTAAAAGTGCAAATTTTGACATGTGTCAAGGTATTCTATTCATCCTCTTTTGGAACCCTATTTTTCTCAGAATGATGGCCACTAGTTCTTCCACAGCAGTGAAGAGTATGGAGAAGGAGTTGCTAAAAGTCCAATTGGTGAGGACTGACACTTGTGCGCCTCCTAATTTTTGAGTAGTTCCTAAGAACGCCATCCAGGGTGATCTAACTGGAGCCCTATCATCGATTCCACCTAAAGTACTCATGATTCATGATATTTGGTCATGTTATATGTGCAAGATAAGTGAAGTTGGTGATCATGAGCTAAGAGAATCTTACAGAAAATTTTGCAAAGAAGGAGCCCTAAAAGATGAACACAAACATTTAGCCGATAGAGGGTTAACTCATCCCCTAGCCTTTCTGAGGGATTTTAGAATGGAATGGATCAAGATTTTTCTGATTCGTGTACATGACATGAAGATATGGCTAGAAAATGGACCATTTAAGATTACAAAGGAAATCATCCATCGTGTAATTGGTTATCCAATTATTAACATAAAGAGAACAATGAGATGTTAGAGTAAGGAAAACATAGAAGAATTCACCAGACCCATTTGGAATAAAAGAAGGATGACAATCTCTACTATCACAGATTTGGGGCTTGATTTTGTGGTTAGGGTTATTGCTCATAAGTTTTATCAGTTGAGCTGACTGCATAGTGTCCCATGCATTGTAGTTGACCAGGCTTGGAAGATTGTGAAGAAGGATAATACTTATGACCTTGCCGAGATTCAACTAATACAATTTACCAAGAACCTTGCTTCAATTAGAAAGGAAAAGAATTTAATGTGCAAGTTTAGATCTCTACTCGTTTGTATATTTTTCTACATACAGAATACATTTCCTACTTATGGGAACATAGTGTGGAAAATAGACAGACCTATCACATAGAAAATCAATGCATTTATTCATTAGCTTGGTGATAATTTTGACAATGTGATGGGAACATATTTTTTTGAATTAAAGAAAAAGATGAGATTGAGGAGAAAAATTCCCAGATCACTTGTTGAGAAACATTATGAGGATGTCTATTTCCTAGTAGACACAAATTTCACCTATATGCAGGCAGTAGTGCCGAGGGTATCATGGTTAAGGTCATTACCTTATGAAGTGAATGTTGATGAAACATCTGCAACTATAATAGCTCTATTGGCAGAGGAAATTGATAGTGCAACAAAATGTTTTGGAAACTATGAAGAAGCGAAGTCCAAAATCTCTATGCATTTGAAGGCTGGCAATATGGAGAGGAAAAGGAAGAAGATTTTCAAAAATCTAAAGAAGATGTTTGGAATTGAGAGTGATGAAAAAGTAGAGGATGCACCTTTGGGTTTATCAACAAGCCATGGAGAAGATATGTGTAGTGAAGAAGAAGAGAGTGAACCCAAAAAGGATATCACTGTGAAAGGAAAAGGGAAGCAGCCAATAGTTGCCAAGGCAACTAAACCAAGTCAAGGAAAACCTAAGGCTACCCCTCATGTTTCTAACTAGCCTAGGACAAGGGTATCAACTATTTCTACACAAGAAAAGTCAACAAAGGTGTATACCAAGAAGAATGCTAGTGAGAGCAGTTCAGGAAAGAGTTCAAACAAGTTCAAACTAAGGCACTGTCAAGCATGCTTGAGAAAATATTGAGGAGAAAAATAATCTTGGAAGATGAAGAAGATGAGGAGAAGATAGATATTGATGAACCTAGCAACACACCTACAACATCACATAAACCAATGACCAATATTGATGAGGTATGCAAGAATATTAGTAGTACAGTTGGTTTAGCAGGATTTAAATTTATCAAGTATGAGAAGCAAAGCATAGAAAACAAGCACAAGATTTAGGAAGCATTTCTAGATATGATGTGTACATACAAGATGACACCTATATAAATAGGAAATCTTATTCCTACATACCTTTATGATATTTTATCAAAAAAGTGGCAATATGCTTCAATGACCAAAAGACATATAAGGGAAGGAACAGTAGCTAAGGTTATTCCTGATCTAACCAAGAAATAGATAGCAAATTCATTGAACAATATCAAAGGAATTTTATTCCTAAACAAAGAGCCTATGTAATACTAAAGAATGATGTTGAAGGAGTAGTTCAACAGAGCACCAGAATATGGAAGGAAACCTTAGGGTTAATCATTAAGAAGGCCGATGAGAAAGGTGAAGGCACCTCAAAGACAAAGGAAATGGAAGAAGAAACTACTACTGATCAAGAAGAGACTGAGACAGAACCACAAGAGAAAACATGAGATGGGAAAACTATAAATTTGACAATGGATAGTCCCATTGACACTACACTTGGAGAGGACAGCAATGTGGATGTTGAGGATCAGAATGAGCCTGCAGACATAGGTGTACAATCTCCCATTCGTACAACTAAGGTCAAAACAAAGATAGAATGAGAAAAGGAGGTAATCAATACTAATCCACCTATTTTAGAGGTTGTACAAAAAATTTTAGAGAGTGGAGATAAGATGGAAGAAATTGTAAATAAGCCTACATAACAAGAGGCTATATAAGTGTTGGTGTTTCTACCACACTCTGTATCATCTACTCCCACTAGACCCAAAATAGCAAGTATACCTCATCCACAGGAAATATTGACTCAGATGAAGGAAGCAATTGAAATTGATACTGACAAAGGAAAAGATATCATAGAACCTGAGCTGAGTATCAGCTCACCAGAGCTTAAGAAGAGGAAGTTAAACAAGAAAAATTCACCAAGCTTAAATGTCACATTAGATGAAGTCATTGTGATTCCTAAATGGGATCTTGAGAATTTGACATATGAGCAGATTCAGACCCTTCAAGACCTATTGAAGAGGAAGAACAAGAGGAAATAAAGAGGGAAAAAAAGCAAAAGCAAGTTCTGCATGACATAAAGGATATTTTTCGTTAAAGCTTTTGATATGGAAGATGAAAATCAGCAAGCACCAATACTAGAATAGTTAGTTCACATTGTGCAGAAAATGAATGATGAAAATATTGAGGCCAATGAAAAATTGATGTAATGGTCTAAGAGAAGATTTGAGAACAAAGTCTTGGAGAAGATATCTATAGAGATTTCCACCAAATAGGTTGAACTTTCTTCTCTTGTTGAGATTCTTGAGGAAGTTTCAAATAATTTTTTTTCGTTATACAAAAGTTTATGTGATGATACATTCTTTACAAAGGAGAATCAACATCTTATTGAGAAGTTTAATTTAGATATGAATTCAATAGAAACTTCATTGAGCATGGATGCTAGTTCTAGCTCAATCCATTTTGATAGATTGACTCATGCACAGAGGAGATTAGCCGAGCTTATGGCTGAAGATGGCCGAATTAGGGCCAAACTAATAACAATCTAGGATAATTTGATACCTCATTTGGAGGTTATTGAGAAGGAACTCACAGCTGCAAGAGAATTGGTCAAGAGAGATTCTCATCTCTCTACTACAGATAGTTTGGTATGTCTAGCTGTTGAGCTAGAAGTTAAGTTGGAGGTTATGAAGTTTGTTAAGGATAGTTGGGATACATCTTTTGCATTGATTTTACAGCTTCATAAACTAGTTTTGGACAAATACAACTTAACCCCCACAACAATCAGTGACAAAAACAAGGGGGAAACATGAATAGAAATAGGAAAAGGACAAAAAATAGAAAAAGATGTGAAAAAATAGGTATAAATATCTTTGCTGAAGGCATGTATATTATGTAGATAGTGTATGAAGAATGATGTATAATTTAAGGGGGAGTACATTGTGTACTTAGGCCAATTTTGTGAATGTAAATGATAAGTGTTTTTTTCCACAAATATCAAAGGGGGAGATTGTTGATCTCTAATTTTTTTTTATCATTAGTGTTCCACACTTAGTCATTGATCTACGCAGTTTTAGCTGGTCATCACTGCGGCCGAGCTATCCAGTATAGGCCAAGCTATCTGGCATAGTCATTGCCAAGAAGATAATAGTTGCTGAGTCACAAGATTACCAAGTTCAGTTCATGCTGAGCAACAAAGTCTTTTTGTGCCGAGAAAGAGAGTTTTGTTATGTATGTCATGATTGACACCAATTTCAAGGTAAACTATTTTGGGCCGACTTATCTAAGTATTTAATGTTTTCAATGGGATAATTATGAATTTAATTATTTGATCCCACTATGTGGCATGGAGCCAATCAGAAAATTGAATTGACTAAGCGGCATAAGCATTTGATCGTGATAGTTGATCTAGATCTAATTGCCAAATCCATAAAGTATATGAAGATTGCTTCTTACCCTAATTTTGAGAATATAGAGTACTGAGAGAAGGTGTATGCGTACATGAGAGATGTGTGAAGAGTTGTTTTGAAAAAGAAGCATAGATCTAGCAGAGTGAAAGTGCAGTGATTAGCAGAGTAAAGATATATCAGACTACCAAATCAGAGAAGGTACTAAAAATAGGAGATTAGTTATCAGCATCAAAGTGAATATTGAAGGATCAGATATTGAAACATTCTAACAAGTGTATCAAGTGAAATCTCTTAACAAAGTGGTTCTAACAGACCTTTCTAAATCTCTTAGCTGAGTGCGTACTTTCTTGTAAGTTCAAATCCTTTTACAAGGTAGATTGTAATGATTTGTAGCTCTTAACTGGGCAGACCTTTAACCAGGTAGATTATATATTGTGATCAAATTTTGTAGCCCTAATAGGAAGACTTGATTGCTGCAATAGTGAAGATTTTGTGGGTGTCATCCTCACCCCAGTTTTACCTTATTGGGTTTCTGGGTTACCAAAATTTTGTGTCTTGTGTTATTTATTTACTATCATGAATCCTACTAGATGATAGATCAATTACATTTATGTATGATTGTGGATCAGTTTGTTTTAAGAGATAAAAGGTTAAGATCTGATTCACTCCCCCCTCTCAGCATCTTCCTTTCCCGTATTGTATTTCCAACAATTGGATGAAGGAAAAACTCAAGAAATAGTATGAGGCAACTAGTCTCATGCCTCCTACAATAAATATTTAAGCTAAGATGAGATGCAATGAAATATTTTAAAGTAGATTCAATCACAAATTATAATAACATGTGATATCTAATGCATTAAGATTTTAAAGCATGAAACAACTATGAAATTCTAGAGCTATTCTAGCATGATAACAATGCAAAAATGAGAGACGATTTGTAAGGAGAAAGACCATCTATTTATAGATTTTTGAATGCAAAGGGAAGGGATTAATTGAGGTGGAAATTATGTAGTATCCACATAGGAGCCATATAAGGGACACATGGGATAGAGGAGAGGTCAGTTTAGAGCATTTAAGGCATTGTGAGGCTCAAGGTTGCTCACACATGTGTGAGAAACTTTGGGGAAATGTGTGGGGGACAAGAAGGTGGTTACATTTAAGGAAGCTGGGTGGCTCCCTTGAGATGGATTTCTTGCACATGTGTGAGAAATACATTAGAACTAAATTGGTTAGGAATCACCTTTTAAGTGTGATTAGTGGATAGTTAAGTGAGAAGGTAGGTTTAGCAAGTGTGATAGTAGGAGTAGGCTAGATTTTTAGGTTAGGTTTAGATTGATATTCAAGTTAAACTTGAATTAATCATAGTTTAGAAGAATTAGGAGTGTGAGGGAATTTTAATAAATATGAATTTATTAAAAAGGGGTTTTGTGAGGAAAATGTATTGAATTGAAATACATTGGGATAATATTTACATTTAAATACCAAAAGGGGAAACTATTTAATTGACATAGTTAGATGAATATAAATAATTTATTGATTATTTATAGGAGATATTAACTTAATTAATTTTTAGACATCAAAATTTTTCCCCTCTTTGATGCAGTACTACAAGTGGCAATGTGTCAAAGAAAAGAAAAGAAGTTAGCCTAGAAGAAATTAGGTTTCTAAGAGTTATGCCGAAGCAACGACGGTACGAGGCTCTGCCCCCTCGAGAAAAGACCACAACAAGAAAAGTGTTGTGAAAATTTATTGAAAAAGGATGAAAACAAGAGAGAGAGAGAGAGAGAGAGAGAGAGAGAGAGAGAGAGAGAGAGAGAGAGAGAGAGAGAGAGAGAGAGAGAAAGACCTGAATTTGATTAACAGATTCATTCATATTTAGTGCCTTCTGGGACATATCAAATAAGTAATTAAGGATTACCTAATTGACCAGTATCATCCCCTAGCCCTAATTAATTCAATTAATTGGCTATAGTCTTGATTAATTATTAAAAGCAACCAATAGCTTAATAATTAATTAAAATGTTATTCCCCTATTATTGAATGAACATGTTATTTATGTAATTCAATTCATTAATATTCCCTTTAACCCCTAACCTAACCCCTCTCAACCACCTAACCTTGAGTTCTAACTCAACACAACCCCTTCACATATGCTAACTTAACCAATCCCAACCACCTAACCTTGAGTTCAAAATAATACCAACCTCTTCACCCATGCTAATCCTAATCCTAAACTCTCCCTAATAATGTCACATTCCTAATCTTCGGATTAAGAATTCAATCCCTTCCCCAAAGTCAACTTTCTCAAGCAATCCTCATCCAAGTGCATTTAATTTTCTGACATCCTCATTAATGCCTCTTACACTCCTCATTAAGGCTCTTACACCCTCATTAATAGTCTTATCTTCTAGAGTCTTCTTGTCTCTCTTCCCTAAATGGTCACATTCCTCCCTTTTTTCAACCCAATCATATTGTGACACTTGTCATCATATGATGCACTTGAAGAAGCACAATCCATGTGCTCTCTTTTAGGTGCATGTGAGCCTCTCCTTAGGTTTTCATCCTGACCCTTGATTCCTCACCCATTTTCTATAAAAGAAACCTCATTCCTTCACAATTTCAGTCCACCTTCCATGTAGAGTTATAATGCTATTTTGAGAGAAAATCATAAATCCATCTTTTAGAGAAGAGTTATAATGCCAGTTTGAGATCACAACTTGAAGCTTGAAACACATCCATGAGCACACATTCACAACAAATGGACAAATCCAATGAAAAAAATGGAGTTTGAATGATCTTGTAGGAGGTTTTCACTTTCTTCATTTAGCTTATTTCAACTTTTCATTTTATGTCTTAGCATGTATGTAGTTTAGAATATTAGTTGTTGAGTGAACATTTTGATTCATTATTATGCTCCCTTTACACCTAATTTTCATATCTCACAAGAAGAAAGAAGGAGGGGCCTGAAAGAGGGAGTGGGGATTGTGAATAAATAGAAGTCTTTTCCAAAATAAAATGCAATCATCTATCTAATGTAGCTAATGAGACTTGGGGATTAAATTGTGTTAACATCAAAGAGAAAACCCTAGTTTGATATTGAAAGAGGAGGTATGCATCAAGTGTTACAAAACAAAAATGACAAGGTTCCTTTGTGTGGACTAAATGCACATATAGAGTAAGGAGACTCAAGAACATAAATGTATCTTACACAGATATGATGGAACTAATGGAGTGATAGTCATAGGGAGACCAAGTACACCCAAGGTTCCTTTAGGGACTTGTTGGAAAGTGAACTAGACCCTACCCCTAGGAAGCCATGCATTATCATAAATGCATAATTGACAAAGATGCACTAAAAAATAAACAAACAGATCTTACTACAAATGACACATGTACAAATAGACACCATTAAAGATACACCAAGGTATGGGAGATCCAAGGAGTTATGAGTAGGTTTTTATTGACACAAAAAAGATAAAATCAACAAAAATCCCTCATGACCAAGTAGTCATTCAGTCCAAAGTTCTTTCCATGAATGAGATTGTGTGATGGAGAATTTTATAAGCTAACTCAGGGAGGATGAACCCTAATGGGCCAAGATTATATTGTTTGTCAAAGTGGGTATTCGATGGCAATAGCTATGGATATGACAAGTAGCTAGGAAAGTCAACCTTAGAGCTGATTGTGTGAAAATATTTTGGAGTCACTGTGTTTGGGAAAATCTCAGTGGGATAGGGTAAAGCTTATCTTGATGGGGTTAAGCTTAGTGGATCGAGACAAAGAGTTGATGTGAGTGGTGATGAAATGCGATGATGTGAAACTAACTTGATGGGAAGAGAAACAATTTGTGGTGTGGATGAGTGGAAACATGAATGTGAGAGGTAGTAGAGATGGATAACCTTGTGAATTTTAGATTTGGATGAATTTCTCAATTTTTAGGTGTTTTCTGAGATTTATGATTTGTTTGAGATTTTCACGGTTTTTTACTATTTGCGGATTTTTAAAATTTTTGTTGTACAAGTAGGATGGTTGGGAGATGAAACATTTATCATACATCAAAGAAATGTACAAAGCTTAGGTATTCAGATATTTGTAGGACCTTCAGGGGAGAGTGGTAAGAAAATGGGGGCTATAAGTATGGACCAAGAGAAGAAACAGAGCTCTAGGATTGAAAAATGGTAGAGGAGAAGCTAAGGAAGTAGCTTAGAGAGTGTGTTAGGATCCATGGACTACCAATAGACTGGGTGGAGGTGGTATGTTTCTATGCCTTAGCATATCATTTATCACTTATGATTCATTTAATGCTTTGGGGGAGGGGTTGGTAGGAAATAAATAAGGTAGATGGAATTATGGACCAAAGAAACTGGTTCATAGAACAACATCTGTGAAGATGTCAATTTCCATTAGCGTCTGTGTAGACATGGTTCTTAAAACTGTGTCTCTACAAACGCTAGGCAGGGCTTGGCAAATCAAAGATGTCGATGCAGAGCTCAGTGTCTCTTCCTAAACTAGTGTCTACACTGAAAGGGGTAGATGATAAGGGGACAGGGACACAAAGGCAATCAGTTGGCACCATGGTGGGAAAAGAAGGGTCCTAGGGGTATAATTCCCCAATTAGTAAGGTTTGGGTAGAAGGAATGAAGACTGACAAAATTTGTGTGGTTTATAGGAGCAATTTTCACTTCTAGGTTTGAGAGACCATTGGCCACCGACGATGGAGCTGGGAGACCAACTGATAGAGGCAGAGTGGGGACTAGTATTGGCTGTAGGTTTGGACTATGTGCATTGATGGCCTAGGATACAGGTGCATATTGAGATTATGATGACCCTGGTTGAGAGATGTCATAGTAACATGATGATATTTCACCTTTCAATTGGAGATGCTATCATTATATTTTTGGATGTGTGGTGGATCCTTAGAGTATTGATCAAGGGACTAGTACCATAGTACCGGTTAGAGGACTATGAGAATTACATGAAGTTGGAATTTAGGAGACTGATGGGGTAGATATCTTAGGATCGGACATGGATGTCATGGAAGGTAGGGGTGGGCAAGAGGTTGACGAGGGTTGCACTATACCTAGAAGGTTTGGTAGGAGGGAGGATTCTAGAGGATCTCTCAAGTCCTAGGTTTGGAATGGGATGGGCTCAGGTGCTATTGGAGATGATAGATCTTGGGATGATCTTCTGCTAGGGCTATGTCATGCTTAGGAAGTTATACCATTGTTTACTCATGTGTGCATACCGTAAGGGTGAAACAAGGGGACAGGTGTGACTCTACTATTGGTATGGGCTTAGGAGCATATTGTTGTGTTGTGAACATTATGGATTTGAGAGGATTAGAAGCCATGAAATTTGTACGCATGTTGATACAGGTTATCGCTATGCTAAGCTTCCATAGGGAAGATGGGGTATTGGAGGAGGGTCATAGATAAGATGTTGGTTTTCTGTTGGACCCCATTTAAATCTTATGAGCCTTGGGGCTCTACAAGATGGAGTACATTATTGGAGGATAACAGAGAGCATTCACTATACTTCTCATTTGTACAAATAGATTGTTGGCTACTAGAGAGGACTATTCATGACATTGAGAGGTATAGGCCATCTTGGGTAATGAGGTAGTTTGACTTACAATGAGATGTGGTGGAAGAGGGTGAGTTACATCCTTATGTGACTAGGGAGGTGGGGGTTTGGGGTTGGTGCATAGATTCACTAACAGTGAGGAACACATGAAGAACACTGGTGCACGTGATGTGGGTTAGGAGGTTAGATGTGGATGACATAGGGATGACTACATAATATCCAACATGGTGGGTAACCCATATGCCCGTTGGGTTGAAAGATCCAACACAGGTTGCAACACTTGTGCAAATGATAGGGGACATGGATATCAATGATAACACTATCGTGGGGGATGCCCTAGAGTCATCAAAAATAGGGGGAGATGGGAAAGAGCCTCATCGACACAACATAGGAGAGTGAGGGCTAGGATAAGGGAATAGCTTGGGGATGCACAAATCTAGGTACCATAGGTCTCCCAAGTACATGAAACACCACAGGTAGTATAGGTACACTACCATAGGTAGCATAGGTACATGCACCACCTTAGGTAAAGGGGCCACATGTATAAGTGTCATAGGTAGTGACAATGGGAGGGTCATCACAAGCAGCATATGACACCCTTGAAGCCTATTTGTGGAGGGTTATGGCACTCCTAGAGATAGAGCACCATGATTACGTGACCATGCAGGCTAAGAGAGACATCTTACAGACCAAGGTAGGCCATGTGTAGTGTTTGAAGGAGGCAGAGAGGGTATAGGAAGATAGTGCTCAGGTGGCACTATACTCATTATAGAGGAGAGTAGACTCGGGAGAGTTTACCATAGCAGAGGCAACCTCATAATATGAGATGAAACTAAGGAGATAGGTGAATTGTTAGGAATAACAGTCTACAAGACAACTGAGAGGGGGGAGGTGAATTAGTTGTGATATAAATTATTAAAATTAAAACTTATAAACCAAAACTTCAATGCAAATAATAATACAGTAAATGCCAACACAATAACACAATACTTGTTGTCGAAGAAACCCTATTAATGGTAAAAACCAGGTGGGAATTAGCACCCACAAATAATGTATTGAGAATATAGTATCTCTGTTAAAATATTTATCCCTGTTAGGAGCTTATTACAACATTATAGTACACAGTCCCTATTACAAGACAAACTCTGTTAGGAATAGAGAAATTTAGAAGGCTCACTGCCCAAAGAAGGTTAAGACCACCCTCAAGGATTCATAATCTGAACAATTGTATATAGGAATATATAATCCAATGAACTGTTTGATAGCAACTGTCTTTTCTTAGTCAGTTCCAATGAAGTATTCTTATCACAAAATCTGCTCTACATCTAGAAGCAAAATAGGCCTCCCAACTTTCACTTCTCTTCATTTTCAATCTCTACCATATCTTTCCAAAAAAAAAGATCTTTCATATAAACCCTTTTACAATAATTCATTAGGTCGGTCAATTAAGCTTTCCTAATACACAAATAATTGATAAGGTTGGCCAATTAAGGCTTTCCAATATACAAATAATTATATAACCCATTTCTAAGATACACATGGTACCTATAACAAGTAAAGATCAAATAAAATCCATCAGTTATATTCCCAGATCCACAATCCACGCTCACAATTCACATTACACGCTACAGGTCTGAAGTCGGCCACCAAATAGGTCTTCTCCAAAATACATGCCACAATTGACGTCACCAATTATCACATGAAAATCAAACACAACCCATTATTCCATAATATGTCTTTTGTCCTCTAGTAAGCTTGTTTCATCTGAAAAATCTTTGCCATTAAGATATACCCAAAACATAGAGACCTGCTCTGTCAAGCATCACAGTTAAAGTCTAGAAACCAGTCTTCACCAAAACAACTGTAACATCCACAATATGTAACATAAAGAAAAGAAACCTTAGGAATAAGGTCAAAACACATCCTTCTTCATATAACCAACTTCAATCATTCTAAAACATCTGTATAGTGTCCGTACACTTCTGCAAGTCAAGTAACCAGTTTTTCTTCTCCATAGAAATATATGTTGACATCAGTGACAAAACATGAATATCAACAACATGATCAGTACCCAAAACTGATATCATGCAACAATCTCCCCCTTTGGCATTGATGGAAACATATGGGAAAATCCATCAACCCAAAATAAACTCAAAAATACTTTCTCCTCTCAATAAAATCTTCTCAATATCCTCAACACAAGTATCCAAAAAATAGTAGGCATTTTCAAATAGATTCCTTCCCCCTTTGGAAACAATGGAAAAGGGTTCCATAACTCATCTGTAATCTTCTATTCCTATGACCACTCCCCCTGAGGAGTAGATCCATACATCAAGTCCATAAAATGATATAGCTCTGAAAGCCACTGGACTGATGCATGCCAGCATCAATCAATTATAACAAGGAGGGGCTCTGACCCCAAGCATTCTTCTGAGGTACTCAAAAGCCTCTTTTGGAAAAGGTTTTGTAAATACATCTGCTATTTTTTCCTTTGTGCTAATATATTCTAGTTTTATCTTTGTCTCTGCTACCTTCTCCCTCAAGAAATGACACTTAATAGAAATATGTTTAGTCTTTGAATACATTACAAGATTCTTCGACATATTCACTGTGCTAGTGTTATCACAATGGATAACAATTGGTTCTTAAAAAATTATTCCAATGTCCTTCAACATTTTCTTCATTCAAAAAAATT
Organism: Thuja plicata; assembly: GCA_018584345.1. Taxonomy (NCBI): domain Eukaryota; kingdom Viridiplantae; phylum Streptophyta; class Pinopsida; order Cupressales; family Cupressaceae; genus Thuja; species Thuja plicata. The sequence goes on from MU224560.1 coordinate 672,928, forward strand.
GTGTACAATTTATTGCAGCAACAACATACTCTAATTCAACACTAGATTAAGCAATACAGTTCTTCTTCTTGCTCAACCAAGAAACCAATATTTTCCCAAGGAAAAATGCACCACCACTAGTACTTTGTCTTTCATCAACATTACCTGTCAAATCAGCATCAGTATAAGCCTGCAGAATAAAATCATCTAATTTTTCATACCATAATCCATATTATGTTTTTCATTTCAAGCATCTAAAAATTCTTTTCAGAATAGCAAGATGTGTCTCTTTAGGATCTGCCTGATATCTATCTACAATACCAACTACATTGGTAATATCTGGTTTAGTGTTAGTTAGATATTATAGACCACCAATCATAGATCTATACTTTTTCTGAACTACACTTTGAGTCTCATAATTACTAGTCAGTTTATGTCTAGTTGCCATATGTGTTCCAACAAGTTTACAATATTCTATTGCAAGCTTCTTCAACATTTCCTTATGATACTTGGTCTGAGATATACAAATTCCATTCTTACTCATTTTATCATTGCCTCCAAAAATGATATCATCCAACAATTCATTAAATGCTTCAAACTTCACTCGAGGAAATACAACCCTCATCACAATAGAAATAACAAAGAATACAATCCATATCATAATAGAAAGTACACTGAACCTTTCATCATAATAAGATCTTGTTCTTGTAGGACCACATAGATCTGTATGCACCAGATCCAACTTTCCTTTTGCAGACTAAGATTTTCTTTTAAAACTACTTTTGGTCTTCTTCCCCATAATACACTCTCTACACATAGTGTTATATGGCTTTACAATCTTAGGTAGAGCTCTTATAGAATTAGTCATACTTTCCTTCACAATGTTATCAAAATTAACATGAAACAATCTTCTATGCCATATCCAAGTGTCACAATAAAACAAGTAGCTTCAGATGTATTCAATTCAAATACATTACCTCTAGATTTAGTACCAGATGTGATCAAATCTCCTAATTTCCTCCTAATAGAGAATTTCCCATCAATGAATCTCAATTGATAACCTCTCTCTACTAACTGTCCAACACTAAAAAGATTATGCTTAAGTCCATAAACAAGTAATACCTTGTCATTATTAGTATTTCCATCCAGTGAAATAGATTCGACTCCAATGATAAGTTTAGGAGTATTGTCACAAAATCTACCAAAAACCACCATCATATCTTTTCAATTTCACAAAATTTATTTTTATCTCTAGTCTTATGATGTGAACAACCACTGTCTATAACCCATTCATATTTCTTTTCAACATGAGATACTAAGAACTTTTCAACATGAGATACTAAGAATTTTTCCTCATGTATAGGTTCATCATCCTTTATTACAATAAATCCAATTTCATCAAAGTCACCATCATCATCATAAATACCCTCACTAGCATAATAACATTCCTTATCTTTAGGATACTTTAATTTTTAAAACTTAGGTTTGTGCTTAGAAACCCTTGTAGGACATCTAGATGTAAAATGACCAATCTTGTTACATGAAAAACATTTCAAAGGTAATTTTCCTTCAAATTTACCTTGACCTCTCTTCTCTCTTCTAGTGATCAATAATACCACTTCATCTAGCTTTCTTTCTTCCTCCTGTATCTTTTCCCATTCCTTAGCATAGTCTCCAAGCTCTTCTCTCAAGTCACCATAGGCTAGTGCTCATAATTACTCAAAATGTCTTTTTGTTCTTATGCAAAGTTTCCTTGAATGTTGACTTAACTGTAGGTAAAGTATCTCACAATTTTGTGGCCTCAAAAGTAGTTAGCTTTCCAATAAACATCTCTCTAGTGAAGTTTGGTGTCAAAAGTATAATGTCCTCTATAGTTTGTACTTTGGTTCTATATGCAAGTGTCAAAGATCTGAGTATATTTTCAATCACTTCTTCCTCACTACAAGTACCTCCTGAGTCTCTAATTCCAATAACCACTTCAGTAATTTTGTTTCCATATGCCCTAATATTCTCATCTTCAATAATTCCATCTTTTTCTTCCACTTTTGTATCTTTTCCTATTTTGTAACATTATCTCCTTCATACAGTGACTCTAATCTTTTCCAGATCTCATGTGCAGAATCCAAGTCTTTTACTTATGTGAATTCACCTTCAGAAAGTGTGTTGATCAATGATTCCCTTGCAACCATATTACATGAAAATAGTTTCTTTTCATCTTCATTAGATTTCTTGAGTTCATCCTCAGTTGCTATATTTTCATTCTTCTTTGTCATCATCTAGTAGTCATGTCCAAAACAAAGAAAATGTGTTCTCATCTTGTTCTTCCAACTGCCAAAGTTTTCAGGATCAAATTTTGGACTATCCTTCCTGTAGTAAGACATCTTCAGGATCACCTCAAGCTGTTAAGATTTCTCTCTAAGGACCAGTAGCTCTAATACCAATTTTTAGGAATAACAGTCCAAAAGATGATTGAGGGTGGGGGGGTTGAATTAATTGTGATATAGATTAATAAACTTTACACTTTATAAACCAAAACTTCAATGAAAATGATAACACATTAATTTCAAACAAAATAACACAATACTTCTTGTCGAGGAAACCCTATTAAAGGTAAAATCCCGATGGGAATTAGCACCCACAAATAATGTACTAGGAGTATATTATCCCTATTAAAAGATTTATCCCTATTAGGAGCTTATTACAATATTAGAGTACACGATCCTTGTTAGGAGATATACCTTATTAAGAGTCAAGAAAAGTAGTAGGCTCACATCCTAGGCACACTTTCCAAAGAAGGTAAAGGCCACCCTTAAGGATTCACAATCCATACAAGTGTATATAGGAATATACAATCCAGTGAAATTTATGTTAGAAACTGTCTTTTATTGGTCAGTTCCAATGAAGTATTCTTATCAAAAAAAATTCTTTAAATCCAGCAGCAAAACAAGCCTCGCAACTTTCACTTCTCTTCCTTTTCAATCTCTATCACATCTTTCCAAAAGAAAAGATCTCCCATATATACCCTCTTACAATAATTCATCAGGCCGACCAATTAACCTTTCCTAATACACAAATAATTGATAAGGTCAGCCAATTAAGGCTTTCCAATATACAAATAATTATATAACCCCTTGCTAAGATACACATGGTAACTATAAAAAGTAAACATCAAATAAAATCCATCAGTTATACTCCTAGATCTACAATCCACATTCATAATTCATATTACACGCTACATGTCTTAAGCTAGCCACCAAATAGGTCTCCTCTAGAATACACGCTACAGCTGACATCACTAGTTATCACACAACCCATTATTCCACAATATGTCTTATGTCCTCCTATAAGCTTGCTTCATCTGAAATATCTTTTCCAGTAAGATATACCCGAAACATAGAGACCTTTTCTCTACAGCATCATAGTTACATTCTAGAAACCAGTCTTCACCAAAGCAACTGTAACATCCAAAATATGTAACATAAGGGAAAGTGACCTTAGGAATAAGGTCAACACAAATCCTTCTGCATATAACCAACTTTGATAGTTCTGAAACATCCGTACAATGTCCATAGACTTCTGCCAGTCAAGTAACTAGCTTTTCTTCTCCATAGAAACATATGTTGACATCAGTGACAAAACATGAATATATACAGCATGATCAGTACCCAAAACTGATATCATCCAACATGAATACCTTGACTAAGCAAGTAGACACCCTTACAACATAGTGGAAAGAGGCACAGAGGAGTGATGAGAATTACAGGAGGGAGTGGGAGATATCATGATGGTATCTATAGTAGGGGGTGTGTGACATGTATTGACTAATTCATTCTCAACACATAGGGATGTGGCTAGGATAGGTAGAGAGACAACTTGTTACATGGGCCTATACTTTGACGCATTCCCTGAGGACCAAAAATATCCTGCATACACATAGTGGTAACAATCATAGAGTATTGGTATGGAATCATAGGGATCAGTGGGGATGCCACCTCACCCATGTAGATGAGATGGAGGAGAGGAGGGACCTTCTTAGCCAGCCCCATGAGTTACCTTAGTCATGGTAACACACAATTTTGTAGTTTTTTAGGAGATGTATATGCATTATGGCACTTAGGTGTATTTTGATGTATCATGATGATGGACTATATGTACTTTGGACTTTATGACATGCAATGAATTTATTCCTTTGGTATTTTGTGATGGTTTCTTATATATGAGATGCATTTATGATGTTTTTATGAGGATACTTACTCTTATGATGAAAGATGTGATGTTATGCTTATGATATGATTATTGATGCATTATGATGTAGGATGTGATGTTATTCTATGTTCTTTCTAATGCTCTATGATGTAGGATGTGATGTTATGTTATGATATTACCATAGTTTAACATGTTGGATGAATGATATGTAGATGATTCTTTATGTTTTCCTGATTTAATGATGAATGCATATGATGTTTTTATGGTGAAAATGTATAAAATCATGATGGTTAGATGATTAATAGATTAAATGAACCTAATAATGATCTAAGATATGAGTGAAATTAAAGAGAAACTAATACAGGAAATTACCTTATAAATGAACTAAATGACATGAAAGGAACTAATGAAATGCTCTTTTAAATGATTAAATAAAATGAACTAGATGAAACTAAATACATGAAATGACATAATGAAATGAAAGGAATAAAATGAACAAGATGAATTATGCCACATGATATTAATGCAAAATGACCCTAGATGGATGGAGAGGAATATGAGGGGCTTATTTTTTTCTATGCATATGTCACCTCAACCAAGGAACTCATTAAGCGAGATGAAAGGGGAGGAAATAGGATTTTCATGAAGCTCATTGTGATCACTCATAGGAGAGCTCACAATAGTGGGATAGCACATGATTTACAACTGACTAACAGGAAGCTCATGGATTTGGGATAACAATTTGATTATGTAATGGGTACATAAGATCTCTTGGTAGTTTCCTTGGATCCCTTGGTAGGTTTGTAGCAATTCATGTGCATGTGATGGGATAGCTTGGGGTGTATATTATTGATGAATATATTTGTCAAGTTCTTTTAATGGGTTAATTATTATAGTATCGTAGAAATTCCTTGCCATCATTGAAGGTAAAATGCCAAGCTTTCTCCCCCTTTATCTTTGGAATTGCATGGATCTAGGAAAGATAGTTCACTATCAATGTTGTTCACATATCGCGAAGCAAATTTATCTAATAACCCTACAAATATTGTGATAATTCCATAGGGAATATTGTAAAACCACTCAAGCACTATCCCTCTTAATCTTTTTGGGAAGAGGCACATGAGATAGTTGTCACTCTAAGCAACTTCTTGGAAATCCATGTAGATTTCCTTGACTATAGAATTTGGGAGTTTCAAAGTGCTTATGGAAGGGAACCAATGTGATGGAGTGGTCAAACAGATAAGGACATACTTCATTGAACTTGAAGATTTTTCTTTTAGTTCCTACACAGAGCCCTTTAAGAGAATTCTCCATTTATTCCCATTTTGGGTTGATAGGTGATGGAGTGGGTACTCCCATAAAATTGGATATTGGTGCTTGGTATGGGTCAAATGGAAATGGAGAATATGAAGGATTTTTTAGGGGATATTGAGGAGTATGGTAAGGAGATTGACTGATTGCATAAGTAGGTTATGATGGGGGTAGCGACTATTGTTGTTGGGTGTAATACTCCTAAGGGAGTGGAGGTAAGGTGTGTTGTGGTTGTGAAGGTTATTGATAGAAAGGTTGTGCTTGTTTTGGTGCTTGGTTGGCTGGGAGAGGGTAGGTTTTCCCCACATAGGTTGGATGGGCGCTAGTGCTACCATAAGATGGATAGATGCCTTGTGTTTTCATCCCTCTGGAGCGGGGAGCGAGGTAGTTGATGCGTGTGGAAGTACTTTGTTATTAGAGAGGTGGTATGGTTTACATTGTTGTGGATGAAGGCATGGCCAAGTAATTGGTAAAGGTTTTATGCTGAGGTTGGGGTGGTTGTGACGTGAATTGTGTGGGAGGAAAGGGGTTAAAATAGAGTTGTTGTGTTTGGGAGGTAGGAGGGTTTGTAATGTGTGAATGCGTAGGAACTCCAAGGGCTTTTAAGGATTCTTGGGAATAATTCCAAGTGGATGATGAGGTTTCTTGTGTGGTTTGGGAAGCCTTTTTGGAAGTGGGCGCATTAGGTTGTGTTTGTATGTTAGGTTATGGGTGGGGTGTCGAGGCACCTTGCGATGGTACTTCTTATTGGGCATGGAATGTATGACCTTGAGGAAATAAAGGTTTGTTGAAGGATCGCGTGGGTGGCATGCTTGTGGTGAATTTTGGTTGCTACTTCTGTGGTGGAGGAATAGGGGGAGGTAGTGATGTTTTTGTAGAATCAGTCGTGGCTTGTGTAGTTAGTGGCTGTGAGATAATTGGTTGGGTAATAATAGGCTAGGTAGAAGCTGATTGGTTAATGCTAGGTTGTTTGACTTGGGTAGTGACATGTTGGGTTGCTTGAGATGCAACAGGTGGAGAAATATTAGAAGATGAAGCTCTCATAATGGAGAAGGGGGTTGATTGTGATCTACTATGTACTATGGTCTAGGTGCTGGTCAATTGGAGTAAGTGGGGTATAGTTGAGGTGATTTGGGAAGCTCTTAGGCTTAGATCAAAAATTTATTGCACTAGGGACTAAAACATGTTGGTTTGGATATGTATGGGACATTCTATATTAGGTGGCATGTTTCTAGGTGGAATGTGAATACCCTTGCACTGAAAGTTAGCAATAATGGTAGCGCTATTGTGGCCAATGAAGACATTGACCATGTGTTCATGTACGAGATGACTCATGAAAGATTCCATGGAGGTGGTGGTAGGGAACTCATCTGGATCAGCCCATACATGTTTGATTTGTACTTGGTGTCAGGGGTCAAAGGAGACCATGACATTGTTAGGATCCATTGTTGGGTTGGACAAGGTAGTGGCAAGATTAGGATCCATATCCTTCATCTTCTTCGAACATGTTTCAGGTAGAATGAAGTGAATGAACAAAAATATACGAGGAGTGATGAAAGAAAACAAAACTAAGTCAATGTGTCTAAGGATTATGATGATGTTTGACTTAGGATTTGATATGAAAATGTATGGTATATGCTTGAGGATGATGGTGATGACAAAAAATGATGAGGATGTTCTAAGGACTTAAGGGATAAGTTGGTGTTCAAAAGGGTGTGAGTTTTTTTCCTAATGTATGCTCAAATGGATGTGATTTTTCAACCTAAGATAGACTTGTGGTCTTTCACTCTAATGTGTATCTTCATCTATCCTCTGCCTCTTTGGAGAAGGTTGAGATTCAAGGTTAGTATCAATAAGTCTCTTCCCTTTTGAAGTGGAAGGCTCCTCAATATTCTTGGAACAAGAAGGTGCATCTTGTAATTTCTAACCTCTCTATGATGTATGTCCTCTGGGCATCACTACACTATACCCTGAACTTTGGTGAAAAACATATTCACCTAGGTGAAAAAGCCTGGCATATGTTGAATTACTCAAGATATCCTTGGCCTTATCAGGCTCTGACTTCATGACTTCATCCTTCTTCTGATTTATAACTTGCATGATTTCTTCAAAAAATGTCATCAAGGAATCAATTTTATTTTCAATAGGTTCAAAATCCTTTAACGGATCATAACCCCTATCAAAACATTGTACAAAATCCAGGGATTTATTATATACTAGCCACTTTTCCTTTTACATTTCCTGCTCCTGCAATTTGAATTCATTTTTGATGACATCCTCAGGGAAGTGGAATTGGTGGTCCATAGCCACACACCTAGTTCTCTTTTTAAACATATCACTCAAAAATCCCTCAGGGTCAGCACACCTAGCAACTGATGTTTCCAATCTACAACACTTTAAGAATTTATTCATGTGTACCCATCCACCCTTGGTGATAACAAACTGATGTGCAATAGTGATAGTAGGAAAAATAGAACTCCTGCCCTTCCCTGTCAAGGAAACATCTGATAGACTACCAATTTGTCTAATTATTTCATCAATACCAACCTTTAGAGGGGCTTGGTAAGGGAGTATATATGGGGTACCTCTAAAAATACACACTCTAAACATAGTTGAAACCAGACATAAAATGATGTCCCCCCAATTATGCACTATCTTGATTTATTTAGCATATTCCTTTGGTCTTATGAAAGACAACAAAGCTTTTGGGATCCTAGGGTTTTCAAGAAACAATAAGATGTTTTCCTTTTTATCTTTAGTTTGTTTGGAGGCTGCTCGATGAAATGCTTGGTAATCGCTATTTCTGGGTTACTTTCTCTATCTTACTTTACCGATTGGTCGTGGTATATGTTAGCTTCTTGGTTGCTTCTTTTTCCAATTTGGTTTTTGATGCTTGGTTACATTCTTACCGAGTTGGTTGTTGTCGCTCGGTTATCTCTTACCGAGTTGTTTATCCTGATCTGGCCGACTTCTACATTTAAGTTTTGTGGCGCAATTAATGTGGGGTCTCTCATTTGAATTTATATGGCTGAACCTGGGAAGGCATTACAACACAACATGCATTGATTTTGATCAATTAATGAAAAATTATCTTCTATTTCTTCTCTCCTTATTGTGTTATTGCTTTTGTATTGTGTATTTTCAAGTTGGGTTGGATACTTGGGAGTGCCTTTGGCCCCACTATCTACCCTCCTTGCATCAAGTGATATCAGAGAAAAGGTTAGATATAGGTTCCTTCTTGTACTAATCCCTAACCCTTGTTGGTTGATGTTTTTTTAGGGTAGCATATTGCGACTTGACCTACAATTGCAGAGGGATACAAGATGGTTTGTGGGAGAGGAAATGTAGATCCAGGTCTAGCTGATATGTTAAGAAAGATGGCTGCAAGATTGGAAGTTGTTGAAACAACCCAGTGTAGAGGAAGACATCCTCAAGATATTAGTGATGATGAATTGGAGGAAGTGCAAGGCGAAGCTACACCTACACCTATGATAGATTAGGAAGAAGAGAGATTCCTGTGAGCTTTGAAAAGTTTGAAATCCACACCTCAGTTTAACCATGCTGAGTATAGTGTAAAATTGGATTCTAATGAATTGATAGATTGGATAACTGAGATTTTAAAGTACTTTGAGTATGAAAATTTATCAGAGGAGAAGAGGGTGAAGATTTCAAGAACAAATTTGAAAGTTTATGCATCCTTGTGGTGGGAGCATCTGCAATTGGATCGAAAGAAGAATGGTAAAGATAAGATCAAGGTATGGGATAAGATGATAAATAAATTGAAAGACAATTTTCTACGTTTTGATTACCAAATCAACCTCATTAGGAGAATGCAAAGTTTTAAGAAGAAAGATAGATCCCTAAAAGACTATACTAAAGAATTTTACAGATTAGACATCAGATCTGGACATGTTGAAGATGAAGTGGAAATAATAGCAAGATATCTGAATGGATTAAGAAGTTCTATACAAAATGAGATCAATTTGGTCAAGATGGAAAGAATTGAAGAGGCATAATAGTTTTCCATAAAAGATGAGGATAAATTGAACAAAAGATATTAACAAAGAAAAAGAGGCAAAGGTGGTAGATTATATAGAGGAAGATGAAGATCTCATGGTAGAAATAATAGATCTAAAATAGACAAGTCAATTTCGGACACCCATCAAGAAAAAGGAAAGATTGAGTGGAAAGGTGGAAGCTCATATTAAGGAAGAGGCAATTAATCCTGAGGTGTTTATAGAAAAAGAGGGTTCCAAGGAACTTGTTACAATTGTGGTGAAGAAATACATTGGTCTTTTGAGTGTACACATGCAAGCAAGAAAGTTGGTAGCAGCAGAAATGCTTTGGTGCAAGAGGATTCAATGAATGATCCTGAAAAGGAAGGAAATCTCATGATCAGAAGGATACTATGGAGTGAGAAAGATAAGCAAGATCTTGTTAGGAAGATTTTGTTCAAGACCATATGTAGAGTTGCAGAGAAAGTTTGGAAGGTAATTGTTGATAGTGGAAGCTCAAATAATTTGGCATCTGAGGAAATGGTCAAAAAGTTGCAATTGGAAAGGATGAAGCATCCAAAGCCCTATCATATTTCATGGATCAAGGATGAGCATACACTAGTGGTGAGTGAACAAGGTTTTGTGAATATGAAAATTGGAAAGTATTATGATAAGGTTTTGTGTGATATTATGCAAATGGATTCTTGTCATATTTTGTTGGGTAGACCTTGACAGTATGATAGATATGCTATACATGATGGAATATTTAATAGATATAATATTTGGGTTGATAGTATGAAACAAATCTTGTTACCTTTGGTTGAAGAATTAGTTGGTGAGATATGTACATTTGTGAAATTTTTTTTGGTGGAAGGTTGACACTTTGTTAAGGATTTGAAAAGAGATGATATTTGTTATGCATTGATTCCTAACAAAATAAGTAAGAATACAGAAGATGAAATTCCTGTAGAAGTTGAGAAGTTACTTAGTGAGTATAAGGAGATCATTTTAGGTAATGTACCTGATGGTTTTCCACCAATGAGAGATATCAATCATTGTATGGATCTAATTCCTGGAGCTAGTTTACTGAAAAAAGCACCACATCGGTTGACACAGACTGAGAATGAAGAGATTAACTAACAAGTTCATAAATTTTTGAACAAGGGTTTGATCAGAGAAAGTTTGAGTCCATGCACAGTAACAGCTATCTTGGCACCTAAAAATATTGAAGAATGGAGAATTTACACTGATTCTAGAGAAATAAAAAAGATCACAGTGAAGTATAGGTTTCCTATACCGAGGATGGATGATATAATGGATTGTTTGAGTGGAGCAAGATATTTTACCAAAATTTATTTGAAGAATGGGTATCGTCATATTAGAATCAGATAAGGTGATGAATGGAAGACTTCTTTTAAGAGGAAACAAGATTTGTATGAATGGTTGGTTATGCCTTTTGGTTTAACTAATGCACCAAGTACATTTATGAGGTTAATGAATGAAGTTTTGAAGAAATTATTGAATAAATGTGTGATTGTATACTTAGATGATATTTTGATATTTAGTAAGACTAGAGAAGAGCATTTGATGCATATAATACATGTATTGTAGACATTGAAAGAGGAAAATTTACTGATAAATCTGAAAAAGTGTTTCTTCACAAAAGAAGAGCTTGTTTATTTAGGTTTTTTTATTTCAGCTGATGGATTGTAGATGGATCCTAAGAAGGTTGAAGCTATACTTAGTTGGCCTACACCTGAGAATGTCAAAGAGATAATATGATTTTATGGATTGGCAAGTTTTTACAGGAATTTTATCAGAAATTTCATTTATATTTGTAATGTTATGACTGAGACAATGAGAGGTGATAAAAGAGAATTCAAATGGACACATGGAGCTGATAAGAGTTTTGAGACTTTGAAGTAGAAGGTTACTGAGTTACCTATGTTAGCCTTACCTGATTTCAATAAAGTATTTCAAGTTGAATGTGATGCAAGTGGAAGTGCAATTGTAGCTTTGTTGACTCAAGAAGGTAAACCTGTTGCTTTCTTTAATGAAAAGTTCAATGATGCAAAATAAAAATATTTTGTCTATGATCAATAATTATATGCTATTATTCAAGATATGAAGAAATGGAGACATTATTTGATGCCGAGTGAATTTGTGTTGTATACTAATCATAAGGCTTTACAATATTTTGGTAGTTAGAATAAATTGAATCAGAGACATATGAAATGGGTAGAGTATTTGCAAAGTTTCACATTTGTGATTAAGCATAAGAGTAGAGTTTCTAACTGAGTTGTTGATGCATTGAGTAGAAGAAGATCTTTGTTAGCATAAATGAGAATTGAAGTTATTGGTTTCGATGATATGAAGAATTTGTATGAAAAATGATCCTGATTTTTTTGAGCAGTGGAGAGTGTGTAGAGAACCTATTTTAAATCAATCAAGTAAGTATGAATATTATTTCATTAAGGAATATATGTTGTTCAAAGGTATGTAGTTGTGCATACTGAGGGAATCAATAATACCTAATTTGATAAAGGAGAAACATAGTACTGGTTTGGCTGGACATTTTGGTATTGATAAAAAATTGAGTTTTCTTAAGGAAAGGTATTTTTGGCCTCAGTTATATAAGGATTTTTAGAAATTTGTGGAGTTTGTCAAGTTGCAAAAGGAGTGATTCCGAATACTGGTTTGTATACATTGATTACTCTTCCTGAGAAACCTTGGAGTGATATCAGCATGGATTTTGTTCTTGGCTTACCAAGGACAAGAAGAGGTAATGATTCCATATTTTTTGTTGTGGATAGAGTTTCTAAGATGAAACATTTCATACCATGTAAGAAAAAATTAGATGTAGTACATATAGAAGATCTTTTCTTTAAGGAGATTGTCAGATTGCATGGATTACCAAAGAGTATTATCTCTAACTGAGATAGTAAGTTTGTTAGCTATTTTAGGAAAACAACTTTGGAAGAAGTTGGACACTGAGTTAAAGTATAGTTCTACATTTCATCCAGAAACTGATGGACAAACATAGGTTGTAAACTAGAATTCGGGTAACTTTTTGAGATGTTTAGTTGGAGACACACCAAGTAATTTGGATATGATGTTGGCGCAAGTAGAGTTTGCATACAACAATTCAGTAAACATAAGTATTGGGAAGACACCTTTTGAGATTGTTCATGGCACACAATCGAGATGTATATCAGACTTGAGAGAATTTTCTAGAAAAGAGAAAAGGAGTGCTGAAGTAGAAAAGTTTGTTGAGTTCATGAAGACATTGCATGAAGATCTAAAATAGAAGCTGGAGAAAAGTAATTAGAAATACAAGGATAGTACAGATAAATTAAAAAGACAAATTTTTTGAAGTTGGTGATGCAGTAATGGTTCATCTAAAGAAAGGAAAATTTCCTGTTGGAGCATATGTTAAATTGAAAATGAAGAAATTTGGTCCTTGCAAAATACTGACAAGATTTGATAGTGGAAATGCCTATGAAGTGGAATTACTTGATGACATGGATATATCACCTATATTCAATATTTCATACTTGTATGAATATCATGAACCTAATGAAGAAGTGACAGTACCATGTGATTATCCTAAGAAATAGATAGAGGAAGTTGAATATATTTTGAAACAGAGAGTTATCATAAGTACAAGAGGAAGGGACTACATGGAATATCTAATAAAATGGAAGAACAGACCGATTGAGGACTCATCTTAGATTTCTCAATGTAAGTTGGATTCATTTTAGGTTGGAACTGATACATGATTCAGGGAATCATTTCTTTTAACTCTAGGTGTTTGATGCAGGAGCATCTTGGGTCCTTGGCAATCCTTTCAACCAAAAAGATGTTTTCTTTTGTTCTTTAGTTTGTTTGGAGGCTACTTAGTGAACTTAATCGTTGTTGCTCAGTTAATTTCTCTATCTTACTTTACTGATAGGTCTCGTTATATGTTGGCTTCTAGGTTTCTTCTTTCACTAATTTGGTTTCTGATGATCGGTTATCTTCTTACCGAGTTGGTTTCTATCACTCGGTTATCTGTTACCGAGTTATTTATCCTGATATGGATGACTTCTCCATTTAATTTTTTTGGTACAATTAATGTGGGGTCTCTCCTTGGGATATGTGTGGACCAAAATCTAGGTCTTTATTAATATTTTGAGTGTTGGCCTCTTTGGTGGAATCTTGTATATATTTGTTTCTCTATTCTTAGTTTAGGCAACAATTTTGGGAGGATAGTAGATTTTTGGAAAGAAGAATAATTTTTAAGATATTCAATGGTAGGTCTGTGACCTTGCATAGATTAAGATCATTTTTTAATTCATTTGAGTGTATATGGATGAAATTGGGATGGTCTTACATCTCAGCATGTATTGAGTTTGATCAATTAATGAAAATGTATTTGTTGTTTCTTCTCTCCTTATTATGTTATTGCTTTTGTATTGTGTATCTGCAAGATGGTTTGGATAGTTGGGAGTGCCTTTGGCCCCACTCTCTACCCTCCTTGTGTCATAAGGGTAGAGGGTTCATTCAATTTACAAAATTCCCAGATCTCATCAACAATGATGCTTATCAAAGGTTTGACATCTACATCTCTTACTATTCTAGTCATCGGATCATAATTGCTGGCTACTTGGAGAAACATGTCAGCATCCATGAAAACATTTGGGACTACCAGCTTCCCCACATCAAATTGTCATATATTTCTATTTGGAGCATAAGCATTTCTCTGACTAAAACCCACTTTGAACAAAGCCAAACTAGATATGCCCACAATGACGTCCCTCATCATATTTCCCTTATTATACAAGCCCTCACATATCATTAATCAAGGGTTTCTTGGTACCATTTCCTTTATTTTAGAAGAGTCATTTGTGAACCTATTTAGTTGTTCAAGAAAATCATCACATACATCTCTCTCCTAATAATCTATCATGCCCTTGAATTATCTTTGCGGTGCCATTTTAAAAAGCTAGAGTATCATAACAAAAAGGTTTAACTAAAATCAAAAACCCTTATTCCTTCAAGCTTTTGACTAGACTAGCACTCAGATTCACAAGATGTAGAAAAAAATAGACATAATGACTTACTTTCTTCGAAAGATGCTTGAGAACAAAATAACACACTACAATTTGACTCTACTTATTTTCTCTGCAAATCATAACATTTGAAACATACAATGAAGCAATTATGGTATAAAATCACTAGAATTTAGCATTAATATTTGATAGGATGGCCACACACTCTACAATTACTTCTTATTTTTCAAACATTTGTGGCTCAAATGGTAACAAGTTTATTTCACTAGAATACTAAATTTTAAACACACCCATCAATTTAGATCCATCTCAACAAATCTCGTGGTCCACAAAATTCAATAGAGAGATGATCTACATGTCACAATAATAGTGGTAAAGGCAACCAATCAGCAAGCAGTATATCAACTCCACATAACAAGTTTGGTCCCACTTAGCTCCTCTTCATCAACTTGGACATGTGTCATTTAGTCATGATTCTGCGATTAGTATTCTTGGTGCAACTTTGGATCAAGGCATCATGCCCACCATCTGATCAACTTTAATATGCTTTACCTTTATCTTGTTTAGAGTCCCAGATCCATGATCATAGAAATCCATGTGTCACTTAGTCACAATCCCGCAATAAATAAAACATCATACAATTTCCCTTAGCAGTATCATGCCAGTTGTCGAATCAATTACAATCTTCTCAACACTTTAATTCTTAGACCTCACTTTTATGAGATCTCAAAAAAATAGGTGTCAACTAGGCACAATCTTGCAATGAATAAAATACACTCATCTTTTGTTCAAGGAAAATCACCTACCATCGGATTAATTATGATCTGACCAACCTTTAACTTTTGGCCCCACTTCGGTGAGATCTTTGATGGATACTTGGAAACAAAGAGTGATCCCTTGATGGCTAAACAAAGTGAAAAATTTGATCAAGGAAAATATTCTTCCATCTGATTAGAAATATCTGACATATCTTTAACTTTACCTTTAGCTTTGAATAGACCCTGAAACTTTCCACGTGTCGCATAGGCACGATGCCTTGATGAATAATTTACGTCCATCTTCTATTTATGGGAATGCATGAACCGTTGATGAAAACTAATCTGATGGCACTCTAACCTTTCTACTAAATTTTGAACACACTGACCCCATGATCTCAGATTGACACTCGACAACAAGGCGTGATTTTGCAAAGACTAAACACTGGTCATTTTTTATCAAGGAATAGCTCCCGCCATTAGATTTAATTTAATCTGACCACGTTCTACCTACCTTCATCTTTCATAACCTCGGCCCCACAATCTAGAAAATACATTTGTCACATAGGTGTGATGCCTTGATGGATATTCATTATGCATCTTTTGATCAAGGGAAAGCGCCAACCGTTAGATTATAATGAATTTTCTCGACAGATGTGTTAAATAAAACACTGCGGGGACTTAGGACTTAGAAAAATATAAAACATAGCCCTCACTAGAAAACATGACTTAGAAGGAAAAAGGGCCCTTCTTAAGACAAATTAAGACACATTCTTAGAACAAATTAAGTGTTTGAAAAAGGTAACTTACAAATATAACAGATATGAGAGATTTAGGGTTTTTAAACCAAAAAGGTAACCAAGGGCTTGAATAAAGTGACATTTGAGGGCTTAAAAACATTTAAGTAAAAAGGAAACCAAAGGAATACATAAATATATGATATAGAGACTTACACCAGGGAAAATGTTTCTCAGTCCTAACACATTTGATGCATGTTAGACAAGAATTGCAAAGGGTAAGGTAAGATAAGTCGCTAATCAATATCAAGAAGTGTACTTTTATGAAAGAAGACTTATTATACTTGGGATTTATAATATCTACCAAAGGATTGAGGATTAACCCTAAGAAAGTGAAAGAAATTGTTGTGCGGTCTTCACCGAATAATGTTGGAGAGGTAAGATTATTCCATGTGTTGGCTAGTTTTTACCAAAATTCCATCAAAAACTTTAGCTCAATTTGTGGACCGATGACTGGAACTATAAGATGAGATAGGAATAAATTCAAGTGGACACATGGAGCACAAAGGAGTTTTGAATTTTTGAAGCAGAAGGTGATAGGACAACCTTCATTAGCTTTGTACTTGATTTCAACAAGGTATTTCAAGTAGATTGTGATGCTAGTGGGAATGTATTTGGAGCTCTTTTAAGTCAAGAAGGAGACCTATTACATATTTTAGCGAAAAGTTGAATGATGCTAAAAGAAAGTATTTAGTGTATGATCAGGAATTTTATGCCATAATTAAAGCCTTAAATAAATTGAGACATCATTTTTTACCTAGGGATTCTTTATTGTATACTGATCATCAAGCATTGAAGTACTTAAGAAACCAAGGTAAGTTAAATCAAAGACATATGAGATGTGTTGAGTACAAATAAATTTATAGATTTGTGTTGAAACATAAGAGTGGTGTGTCAAATAGAGTTCATGATGACTTGAGTAGGAGAAGAGATTTTTTGACTAAAATGAAGATTACTGTATTGGGATTTGATAAGTTAAAAATAATGTATGAGGATGATCTATACTTCACTAAACCTTGGAAAGCTTACAGAGAACCTAATTTTGTAGACATGCATAAGTGGTTAGATTGTTTTATTCAAGATGGAATGTTGTTCAAAGGAAGTTAGTTATGTATACATAGAAGTTACATAAGAGATAATCTTACTACGAGAAACATAGAGGAGGATTGGTAGGGCATTCTGGTATTGATAAGACAATTTATTTGGTGAGTGAGAATTAATTTAGGCCACAAGGTCAGAAGGATGTGTGAATTTTTTTTAGAATTGTAAAGCATGTCAAGTTGAAAAAGGTAGTAGTCAGAATATGGGATTGTATACACCTTTAATAGTACCAATCATACCTTGGGAAGATGTCAGCATGAATTTTGTACTCAGTTTTCAAAAGAAATGGAGAGGACATGATTCAATATTTGTGGTTGTAGACAAATTTTCTAAGATGACACATGTCATACCTTGTAAAAAGACTATAGATGCAGTGGATGTAGAGGATGTATTTTTCAAGGAGATTGTGAGATTACATATATGGATTACATAAAATCTTTATTCCAAATAGGGATAGTAGGTTTGTTTGTTATTTTTAGATAACACTTTGGAAGAAGATGAAGGTTGATTTGAAGTACAGTTCTACTTTTCATCCACGCACTGATGGACAAACTGAGGTTGTGAAAGAGAGTTTAGGGAATTTGTTAAGGTGTTTGGTTGGAGAAAAGTAAGACCATTACGATTTTTTTGTATCAAGAAGATTTTTCATATAAAAATTTAGTAAATAGGAGCACAGGGGAGACAACATTTGAGATTGTTACTAGCTTTAATCCCAAGGGAGTGGAAGAATTGAGAAATGCCAATCATGATGTTAAGAAGACTGCTAAAGGAGAATATTTTTCTGAAGTTATGAAGTCATTACATGAAGGAGTTAGACAAAATTTGGAGAAAATGAATCAAACTTATAAGGAGAGAGAAGATAGAAAGTGAAGGAATAAGGAGTTTCAAGTAGGAGATGAAGTCATGGTATACTTGCATAAGGGTAGATTTCATATTGGTTCTTACAAAAAGTAACGGATGAAGAAATTTGGACCTTGTAGGATCTTGAGGAGATTTGATTCAGGGAATGCATATGAGGTGGAGTTACTAGAAGACAAGGATATATCACCTATATTCAATGTTTCATACTTGTATGAGTATCATGAACCATATTTCAGTAGGAATGATGGATCAGATGTTGACTAACAATATGCTAAGAAGCAGATGGATTAGATATAGTAGAATTTGGATAGAAGAGTTGGTAGAAGTACAAGAGGTAAGCAGTATATGAAGTATCTTGTCAAATAGAACAATAGACTAGTAGAATATTCTTCATGGATTTCTCAAGCTGAGGTTGACCATTTTGGTTTTCCATTGGCCACAAAAAAGTGAGAGGATCACTTTGAAATTAACCTTGGGTGTCTGATGTAGGATAATATTGGGATCTTGGAAATATTACATCGACCAAAAATATATCTTTTCCTATTTTCTTGTTTAATCAGTCTCCATGTTTCTTTCTACAATCATTTTATCTATATTATTGGTGGTTGCGATCCTTGCAGCGTGTTCGTGGAATTGTTCTAGACCTTATCCTAGGTTCACATTGTTGGCAAGTGGCCTGATCAACATAGCATAAAGGTTTTCATTTATGGAAACACTACTCATTGGCATGGTCTCTTGAAGTACAATCTAGTTTTGAATATTCAATTTTGTAAAAATGACTAAGTCCAAGTTTGCAGTGAATAGAGTACAGTTACACAATTTTTATTAGAGAACATAGTATGCTTCGAACCAAGTCATGTGATCTTAAAGGAGTGTACTATGGAATGAAATATACCTTTAGTTAAGGTCTCTTTCATTTTGGAGTTGACTGGAAAGAGTTACATCTTGTTGAAGTTATGTGAAGACAGTGCAGTAGTGATATAGGGCATATGAGTGGTCGCGATGATTAAGGGAGCATTTTGTGGAATCCATAAGTGCTAATTTAAATTTGTATTGGGTCCTATCCTATTTTTTTATGTATGATTTCTGACTATGTATTTTCTATTTGGTTACGTGTTGGACACATTTTGTGATGTACTTGTGAGCCGACTGGAAGATTCTTTTGAGATCAAGTATATAAGTGAAGTTGTTTTATGATACAAATAAAAGTGTGTGGAATGTGTAGATACATTATGATGCCAAAATAAGATAGAAGATGTTGTGAGCTTTAACTAGGACTACTTGAGCATAGAATATTCTTGTAATAGTTCAAATTGATAAATCTTTATAAGAGATAGTTTTTTTGTAAGAGAAGTGAGTTCCTTGTATAACCCTAACAAGGTTTCTATCTTTTAACAGGGATATATACTAAATGTAATATTCATCTCCTAATAGGGCTTGGTCTCCTAAAAGGGACACTATACTCTTTAGTGCATCATTTCTAGGTATCACCCCCATTGGGGTTTTTCCTTGGCCATGGTTTACTTGTGAACAAATCATGGTGTTATGAGTTGTTTACTTTATGTGTATGTTATTCTTATTTCAGTAATTGCATGGTTAAGCTTGAAATTGTTATGTTTAAAATTAAAGTGTTATAATATTGATTCACCCCCTCTTATTATTACTTAATCCTAACAATTCATATCAGAATATGTGGTCCTTTGAGAGAAAGCCTAAAAACTTGAGGGAGATCTAGATGGATTCAAGTAGTTTGGAGGAAAACTTTGAGGAAGCACTTGAAGACCTTGATAAGGCAAAAACTGATAATGCTGAATTGAAATTCAAATTGAGAAGAGAAGAGGGTTTCATAAGTAAGCTTTAGGAACACCTTAAACTTTCCAGGAACCAAAGGCAAGATCTTATGGATAAGATACATGAAGAATTTGATAATGATTCATCTAATCAGATTCAACAGCTTGAAGAAGACATAAATTTTGAAACATAAATGTTGAAACATAAATGCGAAGTTACCACTATTTAGATGGCCAAATAATTTCAACAAGAGAAAGATGAAAAGAAGCCATTAAAGGGGATTTTATAGTGAAGATAATTTTGCCCTAGTCATTTGGTCTCTAAAGAGAGAAGAAAATAGGAAAAGGAATGAACCTGTTAAGGCTGAATATTATGGTAGCCTTATTGTAAGAAGAGTAGGGGAGACCTCAGGTGTGGTAGCATCTGGTGCAATTTTAGAAACTGCCAAGTTTGGTTTGAAAGTGGCAAAAAAGGAGGCCAAGGAAAAGGAGGATCTAAGGAAAAAAACTAGAGATAGTCCTCCAAGCTTAAAATAAGCAGAAGAAGGTGATGAGTGAACAAGACAAAGTAATTGCACAATTAAGGGGCTAAAGATAAATTGTAGGATCTCCTCAGAGGGCAATTTCTAGTTATCATGCCCAACATTCATCCTCTAATCCTATTATAGAGGTTCCTCCTTCCCCTTTTCCCTTCAATTCCAACTTAGAATCTAAACACAACTTAGAGAAAGAAAATATAAAAGCGGAAATAAATAGGTTAGAATAAGAAAGTGAAATGTTCAGAAGGGAAAAGTCTATAGTAGATCAAAAGTTTGAGGAGAGGGTAAGAGATACAATTATGCTGTTTTCTAAAAATATAGAGCCTAATTCTATTTATTTGGGTGGGGAAATAATTGTAAGTATTCTAAATTATTTTGAAGAGGACAAGGCTACAATTGAGCTAGTATTGCACAAGTGGATAGGAAGGAAGTCTGATTTGAAATTCTTTTATTCTTTATCCAAAAAAGAGGAGAATGTTGATGATGAAATAAAAACCACCTACAAGTTTGTTAAAGACTTGTTAGATTTTTAAATAAGGAGAATTATCATCCAAATGAGATCAAATATATTAAAAGGGGAATATTCTACTGTTATTTTTGAGCTATTCCCTATTATTTTCAAGAAGAATGGTAAATTGAAGAAGGAAAAATGGATAAAAGAAATGGATGATGAGTTGTCAAGAAGATAAAAATTATCATCAACCTTGATAGCACCATTTTTTTTGTCTAAACCATGGAAACAATTGAAAGTGCCAAATAAATTTTTGGGTTTTGGAGAGAGGAATTTCAATGGTTGAAAAGGGAATGGGATGAGTTAATCAATAAGAAGGCTGAAATTGTTAACTTCCCTTGGCCTAGTGATGATATGTTTGCAGCATGGAAAGATAGGTACACTTTAGATGAATTAAAGAAGGAAAAATGCATTGTTCTTTCAATAGGTGGAAGCTCTTTAACATCTTGAAGTTGTCAACAGATACAAATAGATCTTGCACCAAAATAAATGAAGAAAAAAATTATATTTAGCAAAGGTAGAACTGTTTTGAAGATGTTGCAAGGGCCCTGCGGTCAGATGAGAAATTTCTTTTAGAAATCTTGTAACAATTCAGTTTTTGGTCTTATTGTAGTTTTGTCTTACATCATGTATCATCATTTTTTCCTTTTTTCCTAACTTATCTGAAGCTTTTTGCAATCCTTTCCCTATAAAAGGATTTCTAAGATCATTTAGAAGGGGCTAGAAAAAATAGAATTATCAAGTTGTATACAAATTTTTAGTCAGGGGATATAGAAGATTGTATTCAATAGTGTCATATATAGAAATAGAAGGTTCCAGGTCCTTTGGAGTTATTGAAGTGGTCTATATCTGAAGCACTTTCTATATAGGAACATGATTCTTTATACTTAATACAAACATCCAGATTTCATTCTCTCCTTTTGTGTCTATCTCATGAGTTATGGATTTTCTAATTCATTTGCATAGAGTTTATTTGTGTATATGTTGTTATTCTTGAGTTTTGATATAGGATCAAATTAAATATTTCTCTGGATAAACCATAGATTCATTTTAGTGTGCACAAGGATCTTATAAGAAGTGTGGGTTCGGGTTAGTTGTACTTATGGCTTTGAATCTTTGACATTCGTTGGTTTTTGTATTTCTAAATTTGCTTAAAATATATTTTCCAATGGATAAGGCTTTGGTCAGAGATTAATACTTTCTATAATGATACATATTTAGTTGGGTTTGGCTATATTATGCAAAATCTAAAATTTCTCCAAAATCCATTTAATTTTTATTGTTATTGTTGTATGTTCTTCATGATAATTGAGAATTAGTGAGTGAGCAATTTTAATTCAACATTTTTTTATCATTTTCTATTTTTCTAAATCTAGAGAAAGTTATAAAGTGTCATATGTTGAGCTGGATTAGGTGTACCTGCCTTGGTCTTGCATAATCAAAAGTCTAGAGGGAAGTCTTGTCCCTATAGTTTGTCCATTTACCTTAGATTTCCCATACTTGTAATTAACCACTCTTTAAGATCTATTGATAGGTATATTGGTAGCTTTCAAATCATAAAATCATTTTCAAACACCAACAAAATTATCTTCTTTTCTCTTATTCAAAATCAAGATATCCTCCAAATATACAATGACAAACTTACCTAAGAACTTATTCAGAATTCTTTTCATAAACCTCATCAAAGTACTTAGTGCATTAGACAATCCAAAATGCATTACCAATCATTGATACAATCTTTCATTTGTATTGAATCTAGTCTTCCACTCATCTCCTTTTCTTATTCTAATCTAATGATATCCACTCTTCAAATCTATCTTGGTGAAATATCTATCTCTACTTAGACAATCCATCAAATAATCCATCCTTGGAAAACAAAAATGATAGTGTATTTGATCTGGATGATGGCTCTAGACTTGGTTTACATCCTCCATTCTCCATCTTTATTAGGTGCTAAAATTGCAAGTACTGCAGATGCACTAAGGCTCTCCCTGATTAATCCTCGCTGCAACAAATCTTGTACTTGCCTATTGAGTTCTTCATTTTCTATTGATGTCATCTGATAGGCTATCTTGTTTGGAAAACTATCCCCTAGTACCAAATCCATATAAAGACTAATACTCCTCAACGGTTGTAATCCATTAGGGACATTATCCAAAATGCTATGTGCATACTCATTCAAAAATCCACTGATTTATTTTTAATGTTCTTCTTTAGATACAATCTCCTTAAAATTATTGGTTACTAAATAAAAAAACACATTATCATTCCCCATGTCATCTAGGAACTTCTTTCCATATACTAAACAATTTTGAGCACTAGTACACACTTCACTCTTAAGGGGTTCTTCTAAAGGTAAAATTTTTTGCTTAATACCATTAGAAAAATGGTCTATACATTCTTCCTACTATCATGTATAGCTTGCATATCATATTTACATGGTCTACCCAACAAGATATGACACACATCCATAGGCATACTATCACACAAAGCTTCATCATAATATTTTTCAGTCTTGAATTTAAATATGAATTATTCACTTACCAGTACCTTGTGTTCATATTCTATTCATGCGATTTGATAGGGTTTAGGATGCTTCAATATCTGCAACTTCATTTTGTCCAAAATTTCCTCTAAGTTAAGATTATCAAAACCACAACTATCTCTAACAACTTTGCACACCTTGTCTTGTACCTTGCATCTGGTTTGGAAAAATTTCTTCCTCTGCAATAGTTCTATATATTTTTCTCCTTGGTATAGGGTTCTCCGAGTTATCAAGGTTTCTCCATCCTCTACTTGATTTTTATTTACTGATCCAGAGGAATATTTATCTATAAATGTTGTTCACCTACTTCTTTCTACCTTCTTTTTTAGAGTTTCCTTGTTTGCATTCAAAGGCTTGATGCCCTACTTTTCCACATTTGAAACAAGTTCCACTAAACTTCCTCTATTACCACTACCTCTTCCTTAATTGTGATAGGAACCTCTGTCATTTCTTTTATATAAATCATTATCATTATATTTTGAATCTCTTTTGCTTTGATCTATAGAAGATCTTTCTCCTTTGGCTTTAGTACTAGATCGATCTTTCTGAAGCTTTCCTCCTCTACCCCTTTTTCTTTGTTCATTTTTTTAGTTCAAATTTTCTTCAGCCTTCAAATCCCACTTGCAGTCTTCTTCTACCCTCCTAATTTGTATTAGACTAATTTCATCTTGTATTGAAACCCTTAAACCATTAAGGTAGTGATAAATATGTTTAACTTCATCATCTACATGGTTGAATCTGTTGTTTATCTTGTAAAACTCCTCAGTATAACTCTTAACATTTAAATCTCTCTACTTCAAGTTCTACAGCTTCCAAAATAGACTCACTTGGTAATTCTCAGCCAAAAAATTATCCTTAAATTGATTCACCATTTTATTCCAATATTTTATCTCATACTTACCGCTTCTCTATTAATCTCTTTGCACATGTTCCCACCATAAGGATGCATGTACCTTTAACTTAGTGCATGAATAATTTACCCTCTCCTCATTGGTTCCTTTAAGTTCAAATTACTTGTCCATCTCTATGATCCAATCTATCAATTCATCTAAATCAAGGTTACCATGATAGTCTGGTGGATTGAAATGAGGTCTCTTATTCACACTGGGCAAGGCTCAGATGAACCTTTCTGCCTCTTGATTCAACTCTGATTGTTTCTTATTGTTCACTCCTTCCCTTGCCTAGTTTTTTTCATCTTCTTCTTCATTTCTTGCATCTTCAATGTGTTTTCCTCTCCTTTGATTTATTTCCACCGCTTCCAATATAGCAGCAATTTGTCTCAACATATCAAAGACAACTGGGTCTGCATTGCTTTCACCACCTCTAGAATTTCTCCTAGTCATCTTCACAATATTCAATATTTGTAGGTCAGACCCTCTCTTCTACCACCCCAAAATAAAAACCTAGGTTGCAATCCTTTCTCTTATACCACTTGATGCAGTCTAGGATAGTGGGAATTCATAGAGTTCAAAAAAATCCTTGCAGCAAGAGTCACACAATAGAAGTCATCAAAGAAAAAATAAATGAATGCAAGATCAAACTTATTTTTAAGATAAACTAGTTACATGCAACTACTATAAATAGAAATACATTCCAAACATATAGACATGATTGGAACCTTCAATAGGTTATCTTTCTATATGATCTACCTGCAACAAAAACTACCTTAACCTTCTATAGGTACTTTCTTCCATCTAGTCTATAGATCGGATCTCTAGAAGTGCTAAGGTTCTATTTTATACTGTCTCAATTCTCTCTCCAATGGAAATAAATTATAAGAGTATATAAATTATGACATTAATTTTTTATTAGTATAGAAACAACACTTTTGGTAAGCCTACATCGAAAGACATGAAAGAGAAAATCAAAGATCAGATTAGGAGATCACCAAAAATGACTAAGTACAGAGAAAACCAATGACACAAGTTAGTGTGTAGACAAAAAATCACAAAGAAAAAAGATAAAGTGGAAACCAACAGAGGAACCCAAAATGCAAGTTTCAGTGTAGACCACCAAGACAGATACAGTGCAACTGACAACAAAAATTGAAGGACAGTCAAGCATGACCGATAGACAAAACCGAAAGTCAGTTGTAGCCTGCAAAAAGTGGATCTGACTTCCATGTCAGATAAAGAAAGTGTATTCTATTTACAGGATTTTTCATTGTTTTAAATCCATTTCTTTAGGGACAAGAAACATTAATGTAAGTGTTTTAATCAGTCTAACTAATTTAAAACACATAGACTAGGAGATCTAGGTGTAAGTTGTAAACCTGATCTTAGAGTTAACATTGTTTTTATCACAACTCGATGAAGTCAATCCATGTATAAATAGATGATGTAATCATTCATTAGAATATGTTTGTAAGAAGAAAAAAGAGAGAGGAGAACAAAAAAAGCACATCTATGGATTGAATTCAGAGTTTCAAGAACAACAATAGAAAAAGAAGAATTTGGTTAGTAGAACCAAGAACAGAGGAAACTGATAATCAAAGGTATTATTCAATCATAGTTAAGCTGATAATATTTTTATGTGAAATACATAGGATCTGTATCAACAGTAGGAGATTGCATTTACTAGGTCAATTTTTAATTTTGTATCATTCTAATAAGTGGAGCAAAGTGTAGAAATCCTTTCAAGGAAGGTGGACTTAACAATCCTATTGTAAATCTCTTAACTGAGTGGACACTTCATTAGTGTTTCTAAACCTCTTAACAGGGTAGAATTTAATAGGTTTCCACTTTAATACTCCTAATAGGGTAGATCATCTGAAGTGATCAATTGTAAGCCTTTACCAGCTCCCTTCCAATCTGCAGATAGTGAATTTTTTTGGGTGCCATCCCCATCGCAGTTTTTACTTCCTAACATGAGTTTTTTGTGATATCATATCTTGTGTTATGTGTCAATTATGTTCATGAATGTTTCTATGAATGATTCACATGTTTATTAATGTTATGAATTGATATAACTCACACCAAGATAGTTTAGATCAGATTGAATGGACA
>MU224560.1:699423-713881 GCA_018584345.1 Thuja plicata
TGTTTCTATGAATGATTCACATGTTTATTAATGTTATGAATTGATATAACTCACACCAAGATAGTTTAGATCAGATTGAATGGACATGCAATTGATTACAAAGGTTAATTGATTAAAGGATACAAAAGTTTTAGAGGTATTGATTCACCCCTCCCGTCTCAGTACATACTTCCCATTAATCCCAAAAATTGGTATCAGATCTAAGTCTCTTCTTGGAAAGCTTAAAGGCTTAAGAGAAAAGATCATACAATGGAGAAGTATAAACTTGATAAAAATATTGAGAACAAAAATCTTTAAAATATGATGTTTAATGAATAGTATAAAGAAGCAAGAATCAACATGAGTCAGTTGCTTGATGAAAGAAATAATATTGCATCTCACAGTAATGAGAAAGATTATCATGAGGAAGAGATTTCATATTTATTTGAGTCTTCAAGATCAACTACAAGAAAAGCATCAGATACATCAGAAAAAAGCATCCTAACTGAAATCAATCTACATTTGGTTGGATAAGTTAAATCTTTGAAAATTTGTCAAGAGACATAAATGGTAAGGATGATTGATGTCATGGACAATGCTAGACAGGCTGAACAAGAAAGAACACTAGTTATTGATGATAGAATAAAGATCACAGAAAATCTACAAGAAAAGGAAACTGAAATACAGAGACTTACAGAGCATCACCATGAGATAAAAAATCAGATTATTCTTATGAGTCAAGAGGCAAACAAAATAAATGTTGAACTCATTGAAAGAATAGAAGCTATTGGTGAGCTGAGAGATGAGAATGCAAAGTTAAATCATGAATTAAGAATACAAAAACAACATAATGAAATTATCAAAAAGGCTAAAGAAAAAAAAAATGGATGATTCTCTTGAGGGACAATGAAGAGTCAATAACAACAACGCTCTAAGTTTTACCAAAAATGGAGAATCATCAAGACAATCCAATCCAAAGAATGTCTATGAAAATCCAAGACCAAGAAAGATTACATGCAATCACTGTGGAAAGAAAGACCATACATCAAATGTATGCAGTGGCAAAATGAAAGGTATTCCTAAATCTACATCTTCATTCATTGGATTCTATTATAAATGTAACAAGAAAGGTAATAAAGCATATGAATGTAAGTCTGAGATGAAACAACAAAAAAGGGAAACCTACATGGACAAATACTATCCTACATGCAAAATGAATGGGCACACAACTCTTGAATACTGGAAAAAGAAAAGACAAACATGGAAGCCTAAAGGTCAAGAACCTCCCTATCAACCGAAGAATGTTAGTAATCAGTATGTATGGGACTACAATACTTGGAAAAATTTTACAACATGTGGAAGATATGGTTACATTGATGCAAACTATATGAGACTATGGACTAGAAAGTCTAGAGGCTGGAGTAACCCGGGAATGGCATGCTTACACTATCATAAAGTTGGTCATCTCAAGAAAGATTGCAGAGACCGAATGACAGAGACAAGAACATATCCCAATGGAAATGCCATTGAAGATATCCTGAGGGCTAGAGACAAAATCTGGAGAAAATATTCAAGCAATGATGAAGCTGGAATGAGCAATACACATGGTGACACCCCATCCAATGGATCTGATGAAATCACCAAACCCACTTAAGGAGAACAAGTATGGAACTACATTACCCCCAAGCTATTACTTTACATCAATTCCATAATATGTTGAAATGATTCCAAATTAGCATAAGAAAGATGCATCATGGTTGTACTTGTTGAAATATGTGAGAACTATTCTTTCGGGCATATATATCGAAATCCGTCGGTATACACTCAAAGCTAAGAGTGCCCAAATTTACCAAGAAGCTTCAGTTAAAAGAAAAAGTTGCTAGTATAAACTGAGCCTCATCGGTAAACAAGCACATAAACTAGCTGTCAGTGTTATTGAAACATGTCGGTAAAAGAAAAATGAACATTGACTGCTCTAAAATATTGTAAGTGTCACCGATGGAAGTAAAGTCTTCACTAACGAACTCATTCTTTACACACTGATGAATTGGTGATAATTTATGACATGTGTTTTAGGGCAATGAATATAACTAGGGCATCAGAATGAATCATTTGGCATGACACCCAGAGTAGAGCGAGCAAAGGAAATTTTTTAGCAGAAAGAAACCAAGCTACAGAGTGATCATGACTCGACCTCAAGCACTCCAAAGAAGTTCAGAGATATTTGCAAGCACAAATAGTAAGTTCTTTGAGACTGACAACTCCCTTTTCATGCATTACGGAAAAGCCCTAATTTTCTAAAAATGGCATCGACTTCATGAACTGTGAAATCTAAGAATACAAAGAGAGATGAGTTTAAACTCATCAAGAACGCAGCATGTGAGGAACCCAATTATAAGATCCATCTGGAGGTTTCCTCACAACCCAACAATACTGGTGCATTTTTGTGCATTCTAGCTAGGGTTTTTCTGGTTGAAGATGTCTGATCCTTCATACACTACAAGATTGCAGAGATTGGAATGTTTGAGGTAGAAGAAGCTTACAAGAAGCTTTGTAACAATGATGGAGGACTTAAGGAAGAGCACAAACACATTTAGGTGAAAGGGCTCACCAATGCCCTAATGTTTTTGAAGGTCTTCAAAACTGATTGGATTCAGTTAGTACTGAGCAGAATGCATAAAAACAAGTTATGGTTAGATGAACCAAAGGTAATAATCTGATATGTCATCCATGCAGCCATCGGTTACCCCGTAACCAATAAAGTAAATTCACTAAATCATCCACTGAAGGAAGAGACCGGAAAGATGACAAGAGCCAAATGGGATGGTTGTTGATTGAAAGTGACAAAAATAACCGATGATGAGATTAAGTTTGGTGCATGTGTTTTGGGTTACAAATTCTTCTAGGCAAGCATATGAAACATCATAGCATCAGGTGCAGTAGACACATCCTAGAAAATTGTGAAGAAAGGTACACAATTAAACTTATCTGAGCTACTCATGAATCAGTTGAAGGACAACCTAAAGACAATCAGGAATGAAAAGTCAAAAACTTGTAAGTTTTTCTCACGAATCATGTGTATTTTCTTCTATTTTCAAGAAAAGTTCCCGTCGGTAAAAGATGTGAAATAGGACAGCAAGAAATCAGTCACCATGCAAATCAGTGAGCACATAGCTACACTGGGAGATAACTTTGAAACAATCATGGATGAATACTTCAATGTATTCAAAGACCGAATGCAAAAGAGGGTAAGAATCCCTGAGCAACTCATTGAGAAATATAAGGATGAGATATGCTTCATGGTTGACACAGATAATACTTACATCAAACCTGTTGTAGCAAGGACAACATGGTTGCAACCATTGGAATATGAGATCAACATTGATCGTGCAATAAAGGCAATTGATGCCTTAATAAATGAACCACTAAATAAGAAGCAACCAAGGTTTGGCACATATGAAGAGGCCAAATCAAGAATTAAATCAGGCCTAGTTGTCAAGAAGATAGTAAAAAGAAGGACAAAATGGTGAAGAATCTCAAGAAGATTCTATTAGTAACCGAGGAAGAAGTTGAGCAAGATGAAGAAATTGAACAAGAGGAGGAAATCAAAGAATAGTTGTCTGTCGGTAAAGATGAAGAGAAGAATGAATCCAAGGAAATAGAGTTAGATTCACCACCTCCTCCACCATCTAAGAAACTAAGGACTAGATCTTCTTTGAGGAATAGAAGCCAAACCTCCAAAGAATCTACTCCTTCACCTCTTAAGAAAGGAAAGGTAAGGACTTACAAGAGGAAAGCTCCCGCACCAAAAAGAGGACAAAATAAGAAGGGTATAAAATTCATCAGAACCTGAGAGGACATAGAAGGAATTGAGCAAGATGAAGCTTTAGAGGCAGAAAATGTCAAGGGAAAAGAACCTGACACTATTGATGACATTTGTGTATATATTACAAACTCTGGATCTATTACAGATCCACACATTAGAAAATGGTAGAAACAAAGTCAATAAGATCAAAATAAAATTGAGGAAGCCATGATAGCTAAAATGTACAACTTCAAATATGTACCAATGCAATTTGAAGGAAGTTATGTACCATGGGAACTCTTGGATATATTATCCCCCCATTGGACATTTGCTTTGACAAATGAGAAAGAAATCAAAGAGAGTACTTGTTTCTCTAATGCCACCTGAATCTAAAAAGTTAGAGATGGATGAGATGATTGAGAAACACAAGGAATTCTCACCAAAGCTAAGGACATATAAATTTCTTGAAGGCAAGTTAACTGAACTTGAACAGGAAAGCCACAAGAAATGGTGCAAGATCATGAATAGACCAATTGAGGAAGACAACCCCGACGAAGACCTTCAACAACAAGATGCTGATAAGGAAACTCAAGATGATTCATCCATTGAGTTATATAAAGAAGAGGATGATACAACAGGGAATAAGACTGCAGATGTCACATATGAGACATGGGATGATACCAAAAATGACAACATTGTGGATACCAATGTCATAGACATCACCAATGACCCAACAAATAAAATCAATAAGGATGAAGATGTCACTGTTACAAAAGACACAACTGATGAACATGACACAAAAATTGATAATGCACAAGTGAATATTCCAGGGAAAATGCCTATATTGATACAAGCTATCAATATCCTACAAGAAATAAGAAAATCACAAGAGAAGGAAACTCCAAAGGATGCAGGAGAAGAAGCAAACAAGGATAAAACCGATGGTCAACAAAACATCAGAGATACTCAAGATGTAACCGACACTAACAAGGTTACTGAAGGAGATAAGGACAAAGATACAAAGACTCAAGAAAAGAATGAAAACACCAAGGAAGATGATGCAAAGGACACCAATGAAGGAGACAAACCAAAAGATGGTACTTGTGAGAAAATAGACAAGGATGCTACCAATAATGTTAAGGTAAATGTGGAGACGTCTGTAGACACTCGACGAGCTAAAACTAAAACCAAGCAGAAAAAAGAAGTACAACAGGTCACATTATCAAGAATAATGGAAAATGCTAAGAAATTAGAAATGGTGCTACATTCTACTAATTTACAGAAGAAGAAGAAGAAGAAGAAGAAGAAGAAGAAGAAGAAGAAGAAGAAGAAGAAGAAGAAGAAGAGGAAGACAAAGAAGACACATAAGAAAAAGTTAGAGGTTACAGTGGATGAAATCATTGAAATACCAAAGTGTGACCCCTCTACACTTGACATGGATGCATTACAATAATATGGAGAGATATGCCAGAGGAAGGCATTACAAGAGAAGCTGAAAAAATAGAATAGGGACTCCATGGTACTGGAGACAACATGGGACATTCTACATAAAATTGTACCCAATGTTGATATTGATCAAAGCAAGCCTATACTTGATTAACTAGCTACCCTCACTGATGCCACCACAACTCAGAACATTGATGCTGAGAAGGCAATTGAGGAGAGAGCCAAATTGAAGTACCAACAGAAGCTCATAGAGAACATCAGCCAAGAAGTGGTAGAGAATAAGGTAAAGCTATCAGAATTCATATATGAATTAGACCCCATCATATCTAAAGATATAACCTTAATTCAAAAGCTGAGCATAATACAAAAGTTCACTAAGGAGAATAATGAAAATATAGCAAAGCTAGATGTAGACCTAGCAAACAGTGCTAGTTTATTAACCATAGATGGAGACAATGCATTCAAAATACATTATGAGAAGATCATTGAGGTAAAAAGGTTAAGGCATGAACTATGGGAGGCAGAAACACATTTCAGAGAAGTAACCGAGCTACAAGCTCAACTTCTACCAAATCTTACACTACTACAACAACATATCAGTTCTGCAAGGCAACTGATAGGAACTCCTGAGATGTTTGTAGAAGACATCATCTATGACATGTATTCAAAGATAATACTTGAGCATATGGCTCTAGAGAACCTAAAAGAGAAATGAAAGAAAATTATGAAAGACATGAAGTCTTCTCATTCCCACATTTTTGATAATCTCTAAGGAAAATGACCTTTGCCCTTAATATCAAATAAAGGGGGAAATGATATAAGTACACAAAAAAGGGAAAATGTTATGTACATTCATTCAAATGGGAAAATGGTAGATATGTATATGTATATTCATAAAGGGAAAATGATATGTAGAAGGAAAATATATCATATGTATAGATATACTAGCATATATATAGGGGTAGTCATTAAATGACTAAAGATTATATATGTTGTATATACTTAACATTTTGTTAGTATTTTGCACATATCAGTTTTTGATACTAATGTCAAAGGGGGAGATTGATGACATTAATTTTTCATTAGTATGCAAACAACACTTTTAATAATCCTGCACCGAAAGATAGGAAAGAGAAAACAAAAGATCAGATTAGGAGATCGCCAAAAATGAATAGGTACAAAGAAAACCAATGACACAAGTTAGTGTGTAAACCAAAA
Source organism: Thuja plicata (assembly GCA_018584345.1). Lineage (NCBI taxonomy): Eukaryota > Viridiplantae > Streptophyta > Pinopsida > Cupressales > Cupressaceae > Thuja > Thuja plicata. The sequence continues at coordinate 705,872 of MU224560.1, forward strand.
ATCATAAAGAAGAAAGATAAAGTGGAACCCGACAGAGGAATCCAAAATTCAAGTTACAGTGCAGACCGATAAGATAGATACAGTGCAACTGACAGCAAAAACTGAAGGAGAGTCAAGCATGACCGATAGACAAAACTGAAAGTCAGTTGCAGCCCCGCAAAAAGTGGATCTGACTTCCACGTCAGATAAAGAAAGTGTATTATATTTATAGGATATTTAATTTTTTGAAATCTATTTATTTAGGGACAAGAAACATTAATGTAAGTGCTTTAATCAGTCTAACTAATTTATAACACATAGACTAGGAGATCTAGGTGTAAGTTGCAAACCTGATCTTAGAGTTAACATTGTTTTTATCATAACTCGATGAAGTCAATCCATCTATAAATAGATGATGTAATAATTAATTAGAATATGTGTGTAAGAAGAAAAAAGAGAGAGGAGAACAAAATGAGCACATATATAGATTGAATTGAGAGTTTCAAGAACCAGAATAGAAAAAGAAGAATTTGGTTAGCAGAACCAAGAACAGAGGAAACCGATAATCAAAGGTATTATTCAATCACAGTTAAGGTGATAATATTTTTTTTGAAATACATAGGATCTGTATCATCAATAGGAGATTGCATTAACCAAGTCAATTTTTAATTTTCTATCATTCCAACAAGTGGAGAAAAGTGTAGAAATCCTTTCAAGGAAGGTGGACTTAACACTCCTATTGTAAATCTCTTAACTGAGTGCACACTTCATTAGTGTTGCTAAAGCTATTAACAGAGTAGAATTTAACAATTCTCCACTTTAATACTCCTAATAGGGTAGATCATTAGAAGTGATCAATTGTAAGCCTTTACCATCTCCCTTCCAATCTACAGATAGTGAAGTTTTGTGGGTGCCATCCCCACCGCAGTTTTTACTTCCTAACAGGAGTTTTTTGTGATATCATATCTTGTGTTATGTGTCAATTATGTTGATGAATGTTTCTATGAATGATTCACATGTTTATTAATGTTATGAATTGATATAACTCACACCAAGATAGTTTACATAAGATTGAATGGACATGCAATTAATTATAAAGGTTAATTGATTAAAGGATATAAAAAGTTTTAGAGGTACTGATTCACCCCTTCTCTCTCAGTACATACTTCCCATTAATCCCAACAATAAATCCTTCACAAATATCAGGTCGGTAAAGAAATATTACATTTCCTAATGAAAGGAAAATGTATTACAACAAATAGGTCAAGACCCAAATCATAAGGATCTTGACCCACTGATTGGAACATGAAATGTGATCCCTAAAGTAGGTCAGCCATAAATGTAACATCATCAAGAAATGAGTCATTAATCTTTGTCAATTGGGAAAACCTTCGTGAGATTGGAAAAACCAAAAACTAGCCGGAAAACATGAAGAAGAAGATAGTCCACCAAGAATAAGAAAAATATCATGGATGAAGTAACATAATGATATAAAAATCCAATAGAAGGTCTAGAATGATGCTAAGAACATGTTGCAAGGATCACAACCACCAATAATATACATAGAACGATCACAAGAAAGAAACACAGAGAGTGATCAAATATGAAAAATAGGAAAACAAACATTTTTGGTTGATGCAAGATTGCAAAGATCCCAAGATGCTCCTGCATCACTAAAGTTTTGATTTTATCATGTAGGGTAGCCACATCTACTACATGTACTGAGGCTAAAGACTTCAAAGGATCAAAATACTTTAATATTAGAGTTAGTTTCTCCTCAGTCTCCTTAATAAATTTGTTTGCATTTGATACACAACTGATGCAATCAATACATCCTTTGTAAATTCTTCTCCCTTCGCTCAACACATCCTTCACTCCTTGAATTACCTAGCCCAATGTGTTATTATTTGTTGAAATATCAACATTTAATTCATTGAATCTCTTAACCTCATATTCACCTTGTACCCTCATTCATGCTGACTACTCTAAAGATTCAAAGTGATTATCAGTAGCCTTCAAAACACCTTTGAACTAACCTAAAGTTGATACATTTTGATTCAATGCATATGTAGCTAAGATATATCATAAAAATTGAGATCCCAAAGTAAGAATCTCGCTATCTTTACCATGTGTCCTCAAGATATGATTTATTTCATTAGTATGTGCTACAATGGAAATGCCATTAACTGTTTAAGAATAAGAGCATCCAACTAAATTAGACCTTGAATCATTTGCACATCCTTCAAATCAGTGATGTATTTCTCTCCTACTACCTCTATAGTGTCTCTTTCCATTTTATCAATCTCATTTTGTGCTACCAAACCTATTTGTTCAACTTGAGCATAAGTATCATCTGTCATTGTCTCTTATACTCATCTGACCTCTACATTTCTATATATTTGATCATCATATTTCTACTTTCCTTCATCCTCCTTATCAAGATCACATTTTCCCTCTTTTATTTTTGCCTTGTAGTTATAAACTCAAGGAATGTCTTCATCTTCATCATTTACTAAAAGTGTAACAGGAATGTTGTAAATGAATATGTTTGGTTTATAAATAGTCATATGAAATGATGTGTCCAATTGTTCATCAATATACTCATCATTCTTTTGTGCAACCTCATACTACTTTCTCATTAGAATTTACATCATTACCTTCTTTGTTTCCATGGTCACCTCATCAATGTTACCAAGCATATGTTTTTTTAATCCTTTACTTCCAGTTAAACTCTTTCTTTTCGTCGTCAGGGATGTCCCCTTTGATATATAAATTAGATCATCAAGGATGTCCCCTTTAATACCAACCAATTACCTATTAAACTTTTTTAGGTACTCAATTACTCCTTTATTTTTCTTTTCTCATCATCATCATACAATTTTTAATACTTATCCAATTGCGCTAATATTCCATGGCATGTCAAATTCTTCAAAGTATCATAGCATGATAAAAGTGGTTTACTAGAAATAACCATAGGCTCCCTGGATTCTACATTCTTCTTAGGTGTAGAACCAATCACCATTATAGATACCTTGGATCCTTCTATGTGTGTGAATTGTGGTTGTGATATCTATGGACACACTTCAATAAGTCTTTATGGGGCTAATATATGAAAGCATGAAACTAAGAAAATAAAAACAAATTAGCCAGAGTCGACTTATTTCCTTCTAGTAGGAAGGAGTGTTAGTTTTCTCGCATGTCATCTCAAACCTAGTGACTATAGACCTGTTCTAAATGAATTATTTTAAATGATCTAAGCTATATGACATCTAAATGCTAAGAGTAATTAATCCAAGATTAGATAAGATATATTTTAGTATCCAAATTGCAATGTGTATTCCTAGATTTGGAAACAAAATGCTTTGAAATAAAATAAACATGCAAATGCTAAGTGCTAAGTGCTAAATGCTCAAATACTCAAATGCTTCAAGTAATAAAACATGCAAGATAACAATACTAAAAAATTTGGATCCTTTATGAGAAAATGAAGCTCTGGTTATTACCTTAGCCTTTTTATCACCTTTTTGTTCTGATCTTTCCTTGGCGTTAGTGAGTGCAGTAAAAGCCAATTTTAGTAGCTCATCTTCATACATGAAATAAACATCAACATCTGTTGTATTTTATTTTCTTGCCAATAATGAAGTAGAAGATGGGATTACCTCAGTTTTACTTTCATCTTTTTCTTCCTGTTCTTTCTGTCCTTCATCTTGCATTGTTTCACTATGTTATTTCTTCTGCTCTTCTTCCTCTTTCTACTCTGCTTCCTTAGGAATTGTGTTGTCCATAATTTCTATAAATGGATCCTTCTCATCATTAGAGGTGTCAAGTTTTATAGCTACACTAGAAACATATAAATCTGGTTGTGTATTAACTTCATTCTTCTCAGCACTTGCCTCAGTTGGTTTCCAACTCTCTCCCATTCCTAAGTTTGTAGGCGAAGTAGTTTTAGGAAGTGGAGTCTCCTTGAGAGTAGGATTCATCAATATTTTATCCAGTGCTTTCTGAGTCTCCTTAGTGATTTGATCGTATCTTCTTGCCATGATTTTTAGTAGTCTGATCTTTGTTCTCAGCAAAGGTTTCAATTCTTTAAGTATTCTGTCCCTTTCTTGTAAAGATAACACAGGTAGCATGTTGTCAATTTCTTGATTTCTGATTTTTTCATCTTCTTTATGTGCTAACTATTTTCTTTTCTCCAATCTGCCATATATATCTTTAGGTACACTTCCTTCAATTTACAATAGTGTCTTCTTGAAAACAAGTAGATGATTAACCACAATATCTTCAATCTTAATTTTATTTGTCTCACCATACCTGTCATAGTATCTATTTATTGTAACTATCTTACCTTGCTCAATAGCTCTTTTCTCAATCATCTTCATGTCAAGCTTCAATATGTGCTTCTCAGTTTTAGTTTTCTTCTCTTCTCTTACAATACTCTACCCTTTGGGTGGTGAATTTTGTCAGCTAGATCAAGTATTTACTCTAGGAGTAATCTTTTCATCTTGTAATGTCTACTATGATGGAGGAGGTGGACTGTCTACCATCACTACTTCAATAGTGGGAAGTGATGTAGTACTAGAACTTTCCAATCTAGAAGATCACTTTTCCATTTTCTTTTTCATTTCTTTCAATTCATCTTTTGTTAGTCCTACCTTAATGCCACATTCATGCATAAGGTTGTAAAATTTCCTTTTCCTCGAACCTCTAGTCTGTTCCTCTCTCACCTTAGTAGATTTATCCTCATAAGTTCCCCATCTTTCCTCAGTTGTATCAATTTCAGATGCAAGATCATGTTTAACTTGAATAGTAAGTACCTCTGAACTTACCTCATATCCCATAGGATAAAACCATTTCTTCCTTGGTGTGAGTACCTCAAAGCATACACAATCAGTTTCAACCATGAAACAGATTGTATCCTTGTATTTCTCAACTATGTCATCAGATATTTTGTATCTGTTTTTCATCTATCTCTGAAGGATTTTGATCATGCCAAATAGTTCACCATCAACCTATGTTCTTCTCTGTCTTCTGTACAACTCTGTGTGATCTGAATACCAGTAGGTATCCCTGATTTCCAATGACTAGGGTGCATACCTATAAAAAAATTTTCAATGTGGATAAACATATGTACCAATAGTGAGTCAAATCTAAAGGTCTTTGTTCTGTCTTTCTTTACTAGTTTCACATTTCTCAAGAAATTGTTGTGCCAATACTTCACATAGGTTATATTTTACATTTTCATTTACCATTCTCCATGTCATCATGATAACTCCTACAGATAATGAATTAGGTCTACTCTTGTAGTAGAATTTATAGCCAAGTATCATAGAAATTAGTCTCACATCTTGTTGAATGATCTCATTCATAGTCATTTCTCGTATGTCCCATTTAGAGTGTGTTAGGGTTTTGAATTGCTTCTTTAGATTTTTTTTTTGCAAAAGGAATTATTCTTATATTGTCCAATATAGTAATGTCATGAAATAAATCACTGCAAATATTCATAGGCTTCTTGCCTATCTAAATGAATTGATCATGTACTATGCTCAATAATATCTTGAGCCATTCTTCTTCGTTGAATTCACACAAATCCAAAATTTTCATAATACTCAATTGATCAATGTGTTTGTATTCATCTCTCATAATTCCTTTATCAGTCATATACTCCATCTTAGTATATATCTCGTCAATTCCCAGTATATCTTACTTACAATGAATGTAAGCCCTAATATATTCTATGTGTAGAACTCTGCAGGGTGCTCGGGAAAATGCTCCTTCCAGGTCTTCTTCACAAGACTTGAACAAATATTTCTTAAAATTATACCTAGGTTAATCTACAACATCATAAATAACATGTGCATCCATAGCTATATGATGTAAATACTTCTTTCATGCTCAATTTCAAGTTTCTACTTCAATCAATCACGCAAGGAAAATGTAGGATAGACTGAATCTCTCTGCTCTTTGATCTCCTTAGGTTTCACTTCATCAAATGGTGAAGAAATAGATCTTCATATGGTCATTTATACAATTTTTAACTTATAAAAGTTCACTTTACCCAATATTGTCCAGTCGGCTATAGATCTTGCGATCAAAATATATGCGTCAGTTGAAGTTGCGCTCTTAACTATATACTCCATGATGTCAGCCATGTTCATACCTAATCTTGCATGAGCTCAATCCATGCATTACGAGGTAGTATATAATCTGATGTATTTATCCAATTCTCCCCCTAAGGCCATGATTGGCCAATTAGGTCAATTCTACTTTACTTCCATTAGGGGAAGTTCTAATAGCATCTACTATCTCACCCTAAACCTTTGTCTCACTTGTTTCTTTGATCTTCTATATCTTACCACTGCAGTTATCTTGTGATTTACTAAAAATTTTGTCAAAATTATTCTTCAAATCTTCAACACTCTTACCAATATTATTTCCATTTTTCTATGTATTCATAGGAGGTGGTACTCTTCTGTTGTTTTCTTCATTATACCTGCAAAACTTTGCTATATGACCTGGATTATTGCATTTGTAACATATAGGAGGTCTTCTTTCCTGATTTACTTGCAACTTAGAGTACTTCGCAATGTGTCCAATATTACTACATTTGTAGCATGTAGGTTACACTGTAGGTTCTCTTCCATTGTCTTGTCTATATCTAGATTGATTAGGTTTCCTTCATTCTACTCTCTTGTGCCCATATCCATTACAATTAAAACAATAGCCAAAAAATCTCTTAAAAGGGGTATAACCTCTACAGTCTCTTTTCATGTGTGCATACTTGTTACATGCAAAGCATCTACCTCTAAAAGGTCTGATATTCTCTCTTGGTTCTTCAATAGTAGGTTTTTCAACATCAATCTTTATATTAGATTTATCTTCTTGATTCTTTGAGCATTCAGCTTCATTGAAGCCAATACCAGTCATATCACCTTTAGGTTTTTGTCCATCTCTCTATTCATTGATCAAATCACTGCTGGTGTGAAGCTTCTCAATGTGTTTCTTTGCCTCAACAAGATCACCTTTTATAATTTGATTATATTTCTCCAGTTCTAGATACTTTTTCTTGTAGTTTTCAGCCTCATTCTTCATTTGTTCTAATGTGCTATTCAAGGTCTCTTCAATTTTCTTCTTAGCATCCTTTTGTAACTGTATCTCTTTAGTCATAGTCTCATTCTCAAGTTTCAAAGTTTCATATTCCTCTTCAAGTTGTTTCATCTGATCTAAATTGTCTTTGTTTGAATCTTCTTTTATCTTAACCAAAAGATCCCGTCTCTGACTTCTAGAAATTTCAAGTTGTTCTCTAAGTTTCTTTTATAAATTTCTCAACTCTTCACATGTTAAATCTTAAATCTCCATTCTCTGCTTTTGCTTTATAAAGGTCTTCAAGTGCAGCATCAAAGTTCTCTTGCAAGCTGTCCAAATCTATTCTGATCTCCCTTAAGCTGTTAGACTTTCAATCCAAGGGCCAAAATGTCTGATAACAATTGTTAGGATTAGGTAATACTGAGATGGGGGTGAATCATTATTACAATGCTTATTAAAAATTTTCAACCAATTAAACACTAACCATATGCTTGCAGAAATGAAAATAACATAAGAAAATAACACAGTACTCATAACACCATAATTTGTTGTCAAGGAAACCCTAGTCAAGGGAAAACCCCAGTGGGGATGGTACCCACAAACATGCACTAAACTATAGTGTCCTTGTTAGGAGACCTAGCCCTGTTAGGAGCTGAATATTACATAGTACATTTCCTTGTTAAAGGAATTACAACCCTGTTAAAGGTATACAACACCTTGTTAGGGGCCAACTGAGCTTACAACTCTTACAATGTAATTCTGTTACAAAATGTTCTTAGTAATGAACCAAAACAAGCATCTCTAATACTTAGATAGTTACAATCATAGCTCATCAATAATATTTTTCATCCTCTTCTCTACAATTCGCATATCATCCAAACAATCATCTCACATACATCCATATATTTGCTCAACAAAAAGTTCTCCATATATATATATATATATATA
>MU224560.1:741116-751400 GCA_018584345.1 Thuja plicata
AAGGGGATTTATGGAGGGTAATGTATTAAATAAGATTTAATACATTAAAAGGGATAGTATTTAAATTAAATTCAAATACTTAGGAGCATGAATAGTATTTAATTAAATAAATTTAATTAAATAGATAAAGAATATAAAAAATATAATTAATTAAAATTAATTATAATGTTATGGGAATATTAATTAAATTAATATAAGGATGATTTTGGACGTCTACACATGGAACTAGCGTGGGTGGACCTTCTTGTTATAGTTATGCTTGAGTCTATTCTCGTAAACAATCAGGTGATCATAAGCTTGCTGGCGCTTTTCATCTAGGAGATCCAGCTATGTGAGTTGTGCTACCCGGTAATCTTCATCATCAATCAGGCCTTGTAGTGATACTCGGAGGGAGGGTAGTTCAACCTCAATTGGTAAGACTACTCTAGCACCATAGACTAAGGAATAGGGAGTAGTGCGAGTAGGAGAATGGTAGGATGTGCGATATTCCCAAAGGCCAGGATTGATTTGGAGATGCCAGTCATGACCAGTATCATTGATAACTTTCTTGAGGATTTTGAGGATGGTTTTATTAGTTGCCTTAGCTTGGTCGTTACCTTGTAGGAAATATAGAGTGGAGAAATGGTGATGGATATGGAGGCGAGCACAAAAATCACTGACGTGTTTATTTTCAAATGGTGTACCATGATCTATGAAGATGGTGGAGGGTATGTTGAAATGGAAAATGATGTGATAGAGGATGAATTTGGATATCTGGATACTAGTAGTGAGTGTGAGCGGAATTGCTTTAACCCACTTGTAAAGTACTCCATAGTTGTGATTATGTACTTATGGCCTTCAAAAGAGAGGGGATTAATCTTACCAATGAGGTCAAAACCCCAACAAGAGAAGGGCCAAGGAGGCGCAATAGGTCTAAGGTCCTGAGCAGGAGCATGGATCAAATTAGCATGTTGTTGACAAGGTAGGTACTTTTTGATGAACTCACAAGCATCATGTTCCATTGTAGGCCAATAGTACCCTATATGTAGAAGTTTCTTGGCTAGGACGATGCCACTCATGTGGGCACCGTAGATTCCAGCATGTACCTCTTGCAAAACCTGGGCAGCTTTGTTTTCATCTAGACATATAGAGAGCACATTGTGATAACCTCAACAATAAAGGGTATTGGCGATGAGGGTGTAATGGGATGCTCTGCAGATAAAGTTTTGGCATTGGTTTGCAGTGAGATGAGGAGATATGATACCATTTTGTAGGTAAGTTTGGATATTGTGGTACCATGGGGACTGGGGACCAACCAAGACACATACGCAATTTGATTCATCATTCTCATAAGCGGGAGCATGTAGTTTCTCAACTAAAAATTTATATTGCGTAGACTCATGAGGAATCTCGAGAAGGGAGCCAATTATGGCCATTGCATCAGCAACTTTGTTCTATAAATGTGGTACTTGTGTTATTTTCAAGTGGAGGAAGTGTTCTTTTAGCTTGTCAACCATCTGCTTATATGGCATCAATTTGTCATCTTTGGTTTGATACTCATCTAGGACTTGTTTGATGATGATTTGGGAATCGCCAAAGAACCTGGATATCTGTGATGTTCCACTCTATGGCCATGCTGAGTCCTACAAGTAGTGCCTCATATTCTGAAATGTTGTTTGTGCAGGGAAATCCCAATTTGAATGACATGGGGATGTAGTCACCTTGAGGTGTGACAAAGAGTATTCCTGCCCCTGCGCCATGAGCTGTGTAGGACCCATCAAAGTAGATTTGCCATGTTGGTTGTTCTTCTATCATGTACAAATGCTCAACTGGAAATTCTGTGACCAAAGGATATACATCTACCAATGGTGCTTTGGCTAGCTAATCAGCAATGACTTGCCCTTTAATGGCTTTCGTGTCAACATATTGAATATCAAATTCACTCAGCAACATAACCCATTTTTCCATTCGACCTGTAAGTGTAGCGCTGGAGAGTAGGTACTTGAGAGGACCCACCTTTGAAATGATCTTGATTGTGTGACTAAGCATGTAGTGGCAAAGTTTTTGAGTGGTGAAGACCATTGCCAGACATTCTTTTTCCATAGGAGAATAATTGAGCACATAACCCACTAAGGTTTGACTAATATAATAAATGGCTCTTTCTTTACCTTCATCATTCAATTGAGCAAGGAGTACCCCCAATGTTGTGGTAGTAGCAGAAATATATAGGATGAGTGGGTGACCAAGTATAGGTGGTACCAAGATGGGTAGATTAGCCAAATATTCTTTGATTTTGTCAAAACTCTTCTGACACTGAGGATCCCACTTGAATTTGTTGTCTTTGCATAGGAGATGGGTGAATGGTTGGCACTTGTCTGCTAGTTGAGAGATGAAACAATACATAGATTGTAGCTTTCCTTGGAGGCTGCATAGCTGTAGGAGTGTCTTTGGTGGAGGCATCTCTATGATAGCTTGTACTTTCTTTGGATCGATTTCAATGCCTCATCTGGATACAATAAACCCTAGGAGTTTTCCTGATGTGACACCAAAGACACATTTCTTAGGGTTGAGCATCAAGCAATAGTGTCCAATTCTATCAAAGACACATTCCAGAACATCTAGGTGATCTTCCCTTTTTACTGATTTTGCTAAGATATCGTCCACATAGTCTTCAAGGATCTTGTGAATCATGTCATGAAAAATGACAGTCATTGCTCTTTGATAGGTTGTCCCAGCGTTCTTTAAGCCAAAAGGCATCATGTTATAGTAGAAGGTGCCCCAAGGGGTTGTGAATGTTGTCTTATGCTGATCTTCTTCTACAATGCAGATCTGATTATATCCAAAAAATTCATCCATGAGTGACAACATCTCATGTCCTACTATGAGATCCACAATCATGTCTATGTTTGGCAAGGGGAAATCATCCTTGGGACATGCCTTATTGAGATCTCTGAAATCTGTACATATCATGATTGATTTATCAGGCTTAACGATGGGCACCATATTAGAGATCCAGTCAGAATAGTCAATGGGGCAGATGATCTTGGCTTGGAGTAATTTTTCTAGCTCCGCTTTGACAAGTAGTGCCACTTTAGGGTGCATCTTTCTAAGCTTATGCTTGACAGGTTTTATGTTTGGGTCCACTGCTAGATGGTGAACCACCAAGTTGGGATCTAACCTCAGCATGTGTGAGTAAGACCATGTAAACTTGTTGATGGATTCCTTTAGTAAAGTGACAAGATCACTTTCTTCTGCTTCAGTCAAAGATGTTTCTATGTATGTGATGGCAGGATTTTATTTGGTACCCAGATTGACAGGTTTTGCTTCTTCAATGAGAATTGATGACTGTTCAGACCTGTAATCTCAGATAAGAGGAAGAGGAGACTCTTCATCCTTTGGCACCTCAGAGAGGTTTTCTCCAGGGGATACACCCTTTGTTTTTACTTTTTTATGATTAGATAGTGCCCCAGAGGAGTTTTCACTAGGATATCAATTTTTTTATTTTTTATTTTTATTTTCTGTGTCATTTTTGCGGCTAAAGTTCTCCTCTTCCCCAAAGTATGCCTTTGGGTCCAGTTTGTAGACATATGCTGAGTCTTGCCCCCAATCACTGCTTTGCTTGATTTCTCCCATAAAGCTTAGGAGTGCGTCCTCACTTTGGAACTCGTCAACATGTATGACATTTGGTTGGTCCCAGTCTATGAGTTCAGGATAACGGAGGGGGAGGTCAATGAAGAAGATGGAAAGTTGTTGTAGGACAACATTTTCTTGGAAGGTTTCATCACCGAAAACATCATCATAGCTCTCACAAATTTCTCTTCTGGGATATCTTCTATGTCAGCGATTTCGCCCAGGGGTCGACAAGAGGAATAGTTGATGAACTCATTGGTGCACCCATTCATGTCAGAGCCCATACCAAGGCCTAGGTTCTTTTCTAGTCGGGTAGGTACAATAGGATCTTTCATTTCTTACTCTTCATAACCAAGGCCACCTCCTTGGTAATTTCATTTTTCTGTCACCAGTTTATGCGTAGTGGGGTACTTATTTTTGAAATAATTGAGGCGATTTGTGTCCTTGGTTGGTGGATCTTTATATAGCCATTATTTGATGTTTGCTGCCATTTCCTTGCCAGTCAAAGTACCTATTGATATAAAAGTGGTAGAAACAAATTGTAGCGCCTTGGTTGTCTCTTATTCTGCTTTTCTTAGATTAGGCTGGCAGTCTTGAGTGTGAGGATCAATTGGAAGTTCTCCAACTGTGAAGGCGTTAGATAAAGTGTATTCACCACAACCTTTGTTGTTGATCTTGACTATGGAAAAGGTGGAGGAGAAGATTGTTTCTGGGTTTGAATGTGTTCAAGATGAGCTGGCGACAAATGTGCCAATATCAATCCTGGAACAATGATTGGAATGTGGAAAGGATGTCTCCAATGCATTGTAGTATACGAATGGATTGAGATCTGCGCGGATGGTGATCTCAGTGCCTTTATATGGGAATTCGATACACTGATTGTAGGTGGATGGGATGGCTTGCATAAAATGAATCCATGGGCGTCCAAGGAGGATGTTGTAGGAAAGCTCAAGATCAACAATATGACATAATGTCTCCTGGATAAGTGGGCCCACTTGAATGGGTAAAATTATGGTACATTCAGAAGTATGCTCCAAATTGTCATATGCTTTGATTGTGATGACATCATTTGTTATATGAGCCTCTGTGCAACCCAACTATTTTATGAATTTTAGAGTACACAGATTTAGGGCCAATCCATTATCTATCATGACCCGTTTGATGGAAAAATCTTTAACCATGAAAAAGATACAAAGTGGAAGATTATGATCAGTTTCATCAAAGGGTATGTCTGTTGGTCTAAAGGAGACCCCACAAGATGCAGATAGGTGTTCAACAAGGTTTTGGAATTCAATGAGGTTGATGTCATTGGGAACATGGGATTCTTGCAAGGCTTTATTGAGGATCTCTTGATAAGTGGGTGATGTGCGGAGAAGATCCAGGATCGAAATTTGGGCTGGAGTATTTGTTAGGTGTTCCAAAATGTTATATTGGGTCCCAATAGATGGGGTGGGACCAACACCTGCAACTATTATCTTACCTCTACGAGTGGTGATTGTGCATTGGTTATCAGCACCCTTGACATGGATGACATTGATGGAGGACTGGACTTGGGATATGTAGCCGATGAGATTATCGTAGTTGATATAAGCATTGGTATAATCTTTTCTATTGGTGTTTTCCACTTGTTTACCCTTTCCTTGATCAGAGGACTGAGTAGGATTGCCTGGACCTATACCAGAAGTGTGTTTAGGGAATGCATTCTGATAAATTTTAAGGCCTACATTTGGAAATGATTGGGCAAGAGAGTCCAGTTCAATCTCCTTGCGGTCAATGAGATCCTAGATATAGTGTTTTAGCTTCATGCACTTAAGTGTGGTGTGTCCCTTAACATGATTGTATTCATAGTACTCATTGTCTTTATACCAAGTTGGCTTAGGAGTTGAGTCATCAAATGGATGTGAATAGGATACATGACTTGGTTAGCCTGGACCAGCTTGTGGAAGATAATGTCTATAGGTTCACCCAAAGGGGTAAATGTGTGTTGCAGCGCATTCAAAGCGTGAGGTCTTTGTTGTCCATGTGGGACTGATATAGCATTCGTTTGATTCATAGGACCTTGGTAGTTGTGTTGATAGGATGTTCCTGGAGGAGGATAGATAGGAGTACCTTAAGGGCACATGTTTTTCTGATATGTTGGTCGAGGATACATGAGAGTGGGTTGTTGATACATGGGAGGAGATTGTGGATACATTGGTGGTGCTTGATGATAAGTCTAGGTAGGTGTATTAGGACTGGCTACAACAAATTGGACATGTTTGGTGTTAGTAGCTCCATCTATTATTGCATTTTTGTTCTTGTTCCAGTATCGTGATCGATCATTATTATGTTTGTCATGCTGAGATTCTTTATAGTGCTTAATCGTACCTTCTACAAGATCTCATTCAAGGTCCATGCCCTTGATTATGATGTCGTGATACGTTTGTAAATAGTTCATGCGCATGTGATAGGAAAGCTTAGGATGAAGGTTGTTAATGAAGATTTTGATAAGATGTTTCTCTGGGGGTCTGTAAGACAACCTTATAGTAAGCCATTGCTAGTGCTGAAGATAATCGGCCAGGCTTTCTCCTCCCTTTTGTTTGGAATTGCATAAGTCAAGTAGTGAGAGCTCATTTTTGACATTATGTGCGTATTGGGCCACAAACTTTTCAGATAATTCTGTGAAAGTGGAGACTGTGCCGTAAGGGACTTTGTAGAACCATTTGAGAGTTGCGCCTCCCAAGCTTTTGGGAAATAGTCTCATGAGGAAGTTGTCTCTATAGGCCACTTCTTGACAGGCCATGTAGATTTCTTTCACATGACTCATAGGATAACCCTTCCCCTTATATTTATCAAATTTTGGGGTCTCAAAGTGCTTGGGGAAGGGTATAGTAGTGATGGACCGATCAAATGGATAAGGACACACTTCCTTGAACTTAAATTTTTTAGCCTCTATCCCAACCTTAAGCTCCTTGAGAGTGTTCTTCATTTCCTCCCATTCAGGATTGATTTTTAGGGGAGGATTGTTGATCGTGATTGTAGGATTTCCTTGAACCTGATACAGATCAAATGGTGAGTATGGAGGATTCTGTGGGGGATATTGTGGTGTTTGGTAGGGTGGTTTTTGGTCAACGTATATGGGTTGCTATAGTGGAAGCTAGGGTTGAGTGGAATACTGCAGTGGAGGAGGTGTTAGTGCTTGATAAGATTGCTACAACTGTTGGAAATATGCTTGTATTTGTTGTGGCATTGGATAAGTGGGATGAACCTAGTGTGCACTTGCATAAGTGTTTTGCGGTAGAATGCCCCTAGTGAGATATTTTTGTGGAGGGGGAATGGTTTGTGATGAAACGGAAGATGGCATGGCTATGTAGTTGGCAGGATGAGTTTGTTGTTGTTGCCTGGTTTGGATAAAAGGGTTAGCAAATTATTGCGGTGGTTGTGCCATGAAAGGATTTGCCCCCTGCGTTTATGGTTGTGGTTTCTATATAGTTTGAAAAATAGGTTGTGCAACTGCGAAGGGGTTGATTAGCTATTGTTGCACTCAGGATGTGAATGGATTGGTGATTTTCTATTGTTGGATAGGTTGTTGTTGTTGCTATTGTTGGATAGGTTGCTGTTGCTATTGCTGTTGGATAGGTTGTTGTTGGATAGGTTGCTATGGGATAGGTTGGATAGAAATTTGTGGTACAATGAAGGGATACGTGGATGGTTGCAATATTAGGGGATTTGGGTTGAACAATGTTTGAGGTGGAACCGCTAGCATTCATTGTGATTGTGTTGTTGGTGGAGCGGGAAAAGTGGACCCTTGCGGAAATAAGGGTTGGTTATATGCATTGGTAGGTGGCATGCCCATGGTGAAGAAAGGTGGAATAGGCATGGATAATTGGGTGCTTTGATGTTGTGAACTGGTTGTAGCACTTTGAACGGGTTGAGTAGGAATGGGTGGAATGACGGTTTACAATGTGCTAACTGGTGGTGGTGGTGGAAAGTTTGCAACAAATGTTGGGATTGCTTGCAAAAGAGGAGTGACTGTGGTTTGCGGAGGTGTTTTCATAGTGATAGGGGGTATTATTTGCACTGCTGATGTGGTTTCAAGAGGTGGGGCTCCTGAGGTAGGTGTAGGTGTTGTGTGTATGATGGAAGGTGGAATGGAGGGATGAACTACTTATGCAAGAAGAGTTCCCACTTGTAATGCTCGTTGAAGTGGATCAAAAAATTCATTTCTAGTGGGATAAGGATGTTCCCCTGGAAGTGCCATAGGTCGTGTGACAAGTGTGGGTATGATCCAAGGTGGAAGTTGAAGTCCTTGTTTTTGGATGTTCGAGAGTACCTGGTTTTTGTTATGTCCACTCATGGCGTTTACGATGTGGACAAGCTTTGGATGATTGATAAATGTTTCCATGGTACTTAGAGTGGGAGTTTCATTAGTGTCTACCCAGATATGTTCAATTTGATCATTGGGCTAAGGTGCATAAGTGACCATGTTGTTGGTGTTGTCAGTCGTAGGATTAGATGAGCTAGCGGCAAGATTATGATCCATGTTCTTCCTCTTCTTAGTGGCTCGTGTGATAGGTGGCATGAAATGATTATCCTAAAGGAATATGAGATGCAAGATGTATGCAAGGATATACCTAGGAACCTAAGGATGATGATACTAGAATTAGGATGAGCTTAAGATGATGGATATGCTCCTATGGATTAAGGATGACTTGATGTATGCAAGGATCAAGGGCTGCTTTCCCTAGTGTAGGATCAAGTGGATGTGATTGTCTACCTAAGAAAGACTTGTGGTCTTCGGCAGACGAGATTCTTTGCTAATGAAAACCAAACTTTTGATCAAGGTGATGAGGTTGCAAAAGACAAAATGGATTATCCTAAAATAATGCTTAGTTTAGGGACATTCAAGGATGGGGTTTGATTAAGATGTAGGTTTTTAGCAACTCAAAAGGGTATGCACTACCAAGTGAGGGTTGTGATCAAGGATGCTTTAGATGATGATTAGGATTATGCTAGGGTGATTATGGTTGATTTGATAATGCAATATTATGCTAGGATGAGTGTGTGATGTGTTCCTAAAGATGGAAACCTAAGTGAGGTCCTAAAATGCAAGCTAAGTGAGCTTAAGAAGAGGAGGAACTTGTGTTTGTTGTGGTAAACCGACTAGTCATATTGTTCAATTGCAACAAAAGCAGAGTTTAGACGATATTTGCCCATGAAGCAAGCAACCTTATTATTGTAAATCACTTTTTCAAGTAGTTCTCATTTATGGATTTCTTGCTTGATGGAATCGACAATGTGTTGGTACTTGGTAGCCTCTCGGGTTGTGTTTTTCTATTCTTTTTGCACGGGTGGTAATGGGATTTTCACCTTCTTGTGTTTCTTGGAATTGGTCATGTCCTATAAGTAGATCTTGATCTTGGATTAATAGTTTGAGGTTCTTAGGACATATCTCATAAAAGACCAAATTTTTTTGCAAAAGGACATTTGTTTTGATAATCTAGCAAAAGGCTTGATCATGTTCTAATTTTTCAATAGGTTTGTTCTATGGAAAGAAATAATTTCAACATAATCAAACTAGAAAAATAACAAACATGTGTCTGAAAACAATCCGACAAGGGACAAAGCAACCTTGAAGGATACAAGCATGTGACAAATTTGAATGTTGGATATTCTGTTTGTGTTTTGGATTTGTTAATTTCTTCAAATACTTTAAGCACAAAATCTACCTAAGGAATTTGGTATAGCATGAAAATACTTTCTCCTAAGCTTAGGCACACACACAAGAGCTAATCAGAATATGGCCATCACCAAGCACGCAATGGCTCTAGTCATGATGCCATATTATCCAGTTCCAAGCACTCAAGGTGGCACAAATGTACGAGTGATCTTGGGGAAGTTACTATCTTCCTTTCACAAGCATTATCACCTTTTGAAAGTGTTCCAGATAGTTTCTATGCCTAGAGTGTTTAGTATGGATCTCTGTTCGATTGTATCCTCTATGTCTGTGCAAGCATGATTTAGGTGTATAGCCCCATAGAGCGTCTTGACAAAAGTGGTCATGTAAATGTGATTAAGACCACGAGGCCGCACTTAAGTTAGACGAGAGCTGAGTATAATCTCATATGCCAATCAACTCCCAAGGCTTTAACACCAAAGATTAAATTTTATTAACATGAGTTAGAGTGGTGTAGCTTATACCTCGTTCTCACGTGGGTCATTCCTAGGAGATTTTTTCCTCAACCGGTAGGCCCATCTAAAGGATTTATAGTAACCTGGATTAGCAAAAAAAAGGAGTCTGGATTTCTGATTTTCCCACAAGGGAAAAATAGCATAATCTCCTATCCAATATCATTTTCTCCAAAATCATGCAAGACACGATTTGTTCTTTCCAAAAGATTTGATTACTTAACACTAAGTAAGTGTGTCTAGGTTTTTGATCTTCCCAAAAGGGAAGAGAGAATAATCCCCTAACACTCACTTAGGATTAACCAAAAAAATCTAACTACTTAGTCTAGGTGCCTAAAAAAAACATTAATGCAAACACGGTCATTTGGTTGATGTAGATTTTGTAAGGAAACTCAGGTGCGGAAACAGCTTCCTACGCTAATCTCTATAGGAAAGTATTGTGCAAATTATTTTAAATCCTTACAATTACAGATTCGTTAACTACTTTAACAAAGATATTGCAACCAC
>MU224560.1:751450-770608 GCA_018584345.1 Thuja plicata
CCTTTCGGTAAAAAACCCCAGCACTCCAAAACCTGCACAATGTATTGATCAAAAACTATTACAGTTACAATACACTTGCAATGCAAGTTCTTTCAGAAGATTTCAAAACCCTTGAAGACAAATCACGCCAGCATAAACCATTCCAACAATACACTCGCACCGCTAATCTTCGCAACCCTAAAAAATGCTTATATCATGCGCTTCACTTTTTAGGGCTACTCCTAACGATAACCTGTCATTGAATCTTCCTAACATAGCTCTTACGTGTCATAGGAATTCGTCATAACCGTTTTAGCCATGATCTCCTTACACACAATTCAAGATGCCGACACATCAACATTATTTGCAAGAAATACATTTTACAAAACAAATAATAAGAATAGGAATTATCCAAGGTTGAGACACCTTATTCCTAACAGATTTGAGGCAACCTGTAAGACAAACGTGAGTAGTTTTGAATTTTGCGTCTTTGACAAGTGGTGCTGCAAAAAAATCAGTTAGTAGTTTCAAGTTTAAACTTTGGAAAGAATTAAAAACACAAGAAACACTTCACAATTGTTAGTGTGTGATAAATCAAGCTTTGATAGAGCACAGATGTCAGTTCAGGGTACAGACGTTGATTCTAGTTTTTGCCTAAAAAAGATAGAAAGCAGGAAATTCTCCAAAAAAGATAGAAAAACTAGAAAAGGCTATACTAGTCAGAGACGCTGGTTTACAGATCGCAGACGCTGATGCAGGTCACAAACGTAGGTTTGTCAATCGCAGATGTCGGTTCATGAACCGACGTTTACGCAGACGCTAATTTACCTGCAAACACAAAAAGACAGCAAGTGAAGTCAATTTTCTTCTTTTCTAGTCTTTAGTTAAATCAAATTTAGCCACTTTGAAAGTATTAACACAACTTAAAAGCTAGTTTCTCTTTAAATTATTATCAAGATTTGTTTTCCTTAAAAATGTGGCATTATTTCTGCTTGTAAAATGAATTTCTGCTAAAAAAAAGAATGATGAAATGCCAAAAACTAGTAGGAAAGACAGAAAACTTGATAAATTAAAAAGTTGTGCTTTGTAAACTCTCAAACTAAGTTTGTTAGGTGGAAATGCCAGTGCAGAGTGGCAATGCTGGTTCAGCAAAGATGCTGAATGGCAGTTCAGTGAGAACCGACATTTGTGCAGATGCCTCTGCGTGAAACGCAGACGCTGATTTGTGTTCTCAGCAAAATTTTGAAGAGAAATAAGACAAGAAGTTAGAAATTTAGGGACATGGGTCCCATCGGGCATGCCAGAATGTGTATGAGGAATCCTTCAACCGTTTGGGAGCAAGCTCAAACATGTAAACATTAATGGGTTAGCACATATATCATTTCAAAAATATGTAAGAGATCAAGCAAGCAACAAAGAAAACCAAATAACATCAGATTAAGCTAAAAATGAGTAAACAAAATGCACCCTATTCTACTCATTTTGATTTGCTTATTTAGATTATATATGGGTGTGCTCTCTCAAACACACAAATACTATGGATCCCAATGCAAATGTAAGACTATGAAAACAAGAAGAAATATTCAAGAGCTAGTATGAGGAACTAGTCTCAAATCTTCTTGCAAGATGATAATCTAAGCTATGGAAATGAAGATGATATGCATATGCTAATATAGAAACTAAGAATCATTCACCAATTTAGAACCTAGAATGTGATTTCTAAGATGATTTGAGCATGAAAATCATGAAAACTAGAAACTAAGAACATTAGTATGCAAAATGACTATGAATTCTAAAGCAATACTAGCATGATAACTATGCAAATTGAGAGATGAAAATAAGAGAGGAGAAGGCCTCTATTTATAGATTTTTTGGAGAGAGGAAGAGGCTTGGATGAAGTGGCACCTATGTGGAATCCACATAAGAGCCACATAGGAGACACATGGACTTGAAAAGATGGCCAATTTTGAGTCAAAATTGGCATTGATATTGAGTAGCTCAATATTTCAAAAGAGGAGACAAAGTTGTAAGAGGGAATTAAAGAGGAATGGATGCCCATTTTGGAGAGAAATTCCCCATGTGGGTGAGCATTCCATTATCCTTGAAAAGGTTAGGAATCAGCCATTAAACATGGTTAGAGAATAGTTAGGTGTGGAAGCATACTTAGGAAATGAGGTGATGGGAGTAGGTTACGAATAGGCTAGGCTTTAGGGTAGGATTAATAGGTTCCTAGCTAGGGTTTAGATTATAATCCAAATTGAATTTGAATAAAATCATACCTTAGAAGAATTAGGAATATGGAGGATTTTAATAAATATAAATTTATTAAAAGGGGATTTTATGGAGGCAAATGTATTTAAATAAAATACATTTAGAATAGTATTTAAACTATTAGCAAATGAAACTATTTAATTGATTAAATTAAATAGTTAGAGGAATAAGAGGGAAAATAATATTAATAATAATATTAATATTTTTGGATGTCTATAGTAGGTTATCAACAACCATAATCCATCTCCAATTTCCTGGAGTCCATGTCATACTCTTTGAATCATCGCATATGTTCAACTTTTCTGTGTCACTATTTTTCTAATGTCTATATATCTTCAAATCACTCTAACTCATTGTAAACTTTACAAAAACAAAATTGAGAACACAAATATTAGTTGGGAGGACTTCAATAGTAGAAAGGATGAGATCATCAATTTCCCTTGGCCGAGTGATGAGGTGTTCACCTCTTGGAAAGACAAATACAATGCAGCCAACCAAGGACAAGATGATGTGGTGTAAAAGGAAACAAATGGCAGTTCTTCCCAAAAGTTTTAACAAGATAGGTAAAGGAAAAATATCATACATTAGAAGAGAAAGGCAACAAAATCTAGGTGGAAAATTTTGAACAAGTCTGAAGCAGTTGCAGTAACTAGGCAGTTAGAAGACAAAGTACTTTGGAAAATCTTGTAACAAAATGGTTATCACTTCACTTGTTATTTTGTCTTTTGTATGAGTCATGTATTTTGTCTTTACTCAAATTGATCCATAGCTTTTTGCAATCCTATTCTATAAAAGGATTCCCAAGATCATTGGAAGGGGCTAGAAAATTGGGTATTGTAAAGTTTTCAGTCAAGGAATATAGCAGAAATTGTACTAGATTAGTTTCAAGATTAGAAATAAAGTTCAAGGTCTATAGCATTTTATTCAGATGGCTATCTTTGATTACATCTTGTAAAAATAAGTATGATTCATTATACTTAATAAAAATATCCTAGTTCCAATCTCTCCTGTGGTGTTTATCTGATGAGTTATGAATTTTCCAATTCATTAGCATAGACTTTATTTGTGTGTATGTAGTCGTTTTAGAGTTTTGATCAAGGATCAAATTAAATGATGCTCTAATTGATACATAGATTCATCTGGGTATGCAATAGGATTTTATAAGTAGTATGGGTTTGGGATAATTGTGTTCATGGCTTGGAATCTTTGATAATAATTAACTTCTGTATATTGTATTATTTTTGACGGTATATCCCGATGGTTAAGGCACTGATCAGAAGCTAGTAGTTCTCATGTTTTTGCATGTCTAGTATATATATTGGCTATGTTTCTGGAAATACAAACATAAACTCCAATACATCTTATATTTTCACAAGTTTTGTTATGTTCTATTCATCTCATGCTCCATTTCATGGTTGATGTTCAATGGATAATTATCCATTTATCTAGTATCTCCTAGTTATGTTGAGTTTGTATGAGATTCCTGCTTGATTGACATCTTAAGGAATATTTTGAAGGTTTTAAAGGGTGTACCCCCTTGGTTTAGCAGAACCTAAAGCATATAAGTATGGTACACATGCTTTTCATTTGGTCCTTTTAATTATATTGATAAATAGTTGGAGTTGGCTTCTCTTTAAGATCGTGTCATAAAGTGAAAAAGGTTGTTGTCTAAGAATTACAACATAAAAAGGAACCAAAAAATTACACCATGGCCTTTTTAGCAATGGGGATTTGATCTTATTGGGATGATTTATCCACCTTCATCTAATGGTCATAAGTACATTATAATTGTAACAGAATACTTCACAAAATGGGTAGAAGTTGTTCTGTTAACAACTGCAATGGGTAAATAAATCTCCATGTTTATTCTAAACCACATCATTTGTCAATATGGTTTTCCTCAAGCCATCATAATGGAAAATGGAAAAAAATTCAAAAATAAGGATGTGGATGAATTGTGTGACATTTAACATTACACACCATTCTTCTTCAATTTACTATCCTCAAGGAAATGGTCAATCCAAAGCAACAAATAAGAACACCCTTAAGATATTGAAGAGATCGGTTGATAATTTAGGAAGGGATTGGAATGTACAATTGAATCCATCATTATGGGCATACAGAACAAGCATTAGAACACCAACAGGGGAAACACCATTATCTTTGGTCTATGTAGCAGAAGTTATTTTACCTTTAGAGGTTGAAAGCCCATCTTTGAGAGTATCATTGCAAGGGTTGATAAATGATGAGCATTATAGGGTTGGAAAACTTCAAAAATTGAAATTATTAGAAGAAAATCAAAATCAAGCCTATGAACAGTTGAAAGTGTACCAATACCGTATTTCAAGGAACTACAACAAGAAGATCAAACCTAGAACATTTCAAGTGGGAGATTTAGTGTTGAGAGAGAACCCTAAGAATAAAGCAAAATGAGAAAATAAAGGTAAATGGGAAACAAATTGGATAGGAACTTTGTTATTACTTCTTCTTTTTGCATGGAAACATACAAATTGGTTGATTGTGAAGGAGATGAGCTACAAGAACATATCACTAGCATTCACTTGAAGAGGTTTTACACCTGAGAAGATTAAAGTGTATAGGTTGAAAGAGTATCAAACGAAAGTGCATCCGATGAGATTAGTATCATTCTTTGTACATGAGAAAAGTTCAAAATACAAAAAACATGAGAAAAGTTCAAAATCCAAAAAAATGAGAAAGATCAAAAATTCAAAAACAATGGAAAAGAAGAAAATCATAAAAAGAGGAAATTTGAGCATGAAGAAAGCAAAAACATTCAAAAAATCCAAAACAATGTTGTCTTGGTTAAAACCTAGCAAATAGGTGCCTTGATGATATAAAAAAAAAGAAGAAAGAAAGAAAAAATCAAAGAAAAAAAGTGGACAAAAGAGAAAAGTAACTTGGTGAAAACCTAGCAATAAGCGCCTTGGTAGAAAAAAACAAAAAAAAAATGAGAAAAAGAGCAATAAATTCAAAAGGTGAAAACCTAGAAAACAAGTGCTTTTTGATCCCTTAGGTCTTTCTCAGTTGCATTTGTACATATTTCATTTTCCATCTCATTGTATATATCTTTGCATCTGTCATTTGTACAAAGTCATAATAAAGTCTTTGAGTTGCATTGTTAAAGCCTTTGTCAGGTTTCATTTGCCCAGATTTACACATGGTTTTATATTCACTTGGGGGAAAAAGATTGGTTTTGGCAAAAATAGATTCAATAACAACACCTTTTCGGTCACATGACATGAGAGATTTTCAAAACTTCAAATGATAGACATTTTTGAACCTTTGATTTATATCATTGTTCAAACCAAATATTTGATCTTGAGACTTGATCCTTGAAACTCATGACTTTATTATCAAGATTAAAATTTGACAAAACCTGACAGATCAAAATGGATGGAATTCCATTGAAAAATTTGATACAATACAAACACTTTAAGCTTTTGAGGATGTTAATTAAGTCATGTTCTTTTTAGTTAATCAATGATGTTTCAACTAGATTGGCAATGATAAAGACATGATATTTTTCTTCATTTCTGTATGACTTTTTTGAGGAACAACCACCAAAATATGTGAATGAGTCTAATGAAATGGTCATAAAATAATCATAGAGGACATTCATATATCAAGGAGGTTTGACCTTCTTTTTTTTACCCAAACGGATACCTTGGATAATTAGATCTGCCATATCTTAATACCAACATCCAATTGCATCATTGAATCTGATGAAATTGGTATTCTGACTCCCATAGTTGATTTTGAACTAGTGAGAGTTGTACTATTTTCACCTAAGCACAAGATTGATGAAAGAAGTATTCATATTATCATGATGTGGTTATTCAATCAGTGATGATTGTACTTGCTCCTAGTTTTCAAAGGTTCAATGATGAAAATATATCTTCTTTTTCATTTCTTTTGCAAAGACAAAGTGACAGTTAGTTGCATTTCATTCTTAGATTAATTGCATTTAGGGGACTTCCCAAGGTCAAGGGGGTTAATTATTCAAAGATTTGATATCATTATCTTGGTTCAAATCAATCAATTATGGAGACTTTCTTGTGCATTAACCATTACATTAATCATTAAACATTATTTAAAAGTTATACATCATTAAACATTAATCATTATCCAAAACCATTGAAAATCATCATCATTCATATAGGTGGATCTCTTTGAAATATTGCATTATCAAAAAAAAAAAAGAATATGCATTCATTAAGTTCATTACATTGCATTTATCATTTAGATTTGCATACATCATAGATTAAAAGCATTTAGAAATAGACTTTCATACATTTTCATTCATCTAACTATGTCATATATAAGACATTGCATCCATACCATGAAAAATAAAGTGCATCATAACATCATATCATCAAAGAAAGTCTCACATATATCATCATGGGAATCAAAAGTGATCAAGTCATCATAACAGACTGCAAATCAAATGTTTTTCATATAAAAAATACATCATAGCAAGATGGTACATCAAAGTCCTAATGAAATTAATACATCTGATACATCACGTACAATGCATGTAATCCAATGATCTCTCAATATCAATCATGACCCGCTATGGTCACTTGATGCATCTCCTATACCTGATCCACTAGTTATACCACCTGTACCATATGGATATTTCTCTGATGATCCATCATGTGTAATAGGAGAAGCTAGACTAGAACTAGCACCAATAGCTATCTAGTCCATCTTGGCCATGAATACCTGCATCATAGCTCCAAAATTATCTATCCTACTAGTCACTATAGCCAAACCAGTCTGCAATACCTGTACATCCTGCTCCAATCTGGTGATAGTACCTAGTGTCACTAGAACCTGAGGAACTAAGGGAACCTATGGCTGAACCTTAACCTATAGCTGAACATGCACCTATGGGTGTACATGAATCGGTAACACCTATTGTGTTGGAATCTATGGAGCAATAGGCACCTGCTATGCTAGAATATATGGACCAAGACCCTATCTAGCCTAAACAATCTGACCCATCTAGCAAATATTTGTCAGTGCTATCCCCATACTGCTGCTAGTACTGGTTGTATTGGTCTCATCCTATAACCACATCATCTACCATGCACATGAAAAAACCTCATCTATCGACTACATGTCCTCTACCTATGCCTCAAGCTCATTGAGAAGCTCTTCTAACCTATAGACCTCTATGTACTCTCTATACTCTCCCACCTCCTTTTCCACCATCACCACTACCATCGTCATCATTAGAAGGATCATCCATATCAGAAATTAGCTCACTAGGATCACCATTTGATCAAATCTCAATCCTGTATCTCATGATCACTGAATTCTTTATGCTTTGCTTATTTTATTTGGATATTAAATGATAGCCACACATATGCATTTTAATCAACAGTCATTTCTTAATCTCATAAGATTTTGCTTAACTGTAGTCATGCTCTGAGATTCAGCGACCATCATAGTTCTTGTAATCTCCAAATAGAATATTTAACTATAGTTTCTTTATGAGATTCAGAGATAAAGGATTTCTCCCAATCTCTGAATACTTGGCTTATCTTGGCTTAACTCACGAGATCCAGCGATAGCCTTTGATCTTTAATAGCACCAACAGTCCATGCTTGATCTCCATATTTTAAAAAATTAACCGCTACTTCAGGAGGTTCAGTGACATAATATCATCATTAAGTCTTTTACTTTATCACTCAATATCTAGATGATATATACTTGACCATGATCTTTATGAGATTCAGAGATAACCTTGAAACATACTTTCTCTGAATCGCTGAATACTTGGAACTAACTGCCATTTTTCAGGAGACTTGGAGATAGCTTCTTCACTAGATCACTGAACATTTAGACTTAACTTTCATTCTTTACGATACTTTGAGAAATTCTTTTTTCCAGATCGCTTAATATGCATAACTAACCACTGATCTTTACAAGATTCATAGAATTGAAGGAAATAAAAGAACCATGTGCATAAAAGGGGAGATTATGAATGTCAATTCTAAAACATAAGAGCTAGGGAACGACTTGGAAATTTTGGAAGATATAAACCCTACCAAAGACAAACAAGAACTAGGTTTTATGGATTTCAGACATTTTAAAAGAAGGATTTCCTAGAGACATAAACATTTTTCATAAATGTTGCAGGAACATTGAAACTACTAGATGCAAAGGCACAACTTATTTGACACCAAGAACCAAAAATTTGATACATCTCAGAAAAACTTAAATATACCCAATAGTGGCTCTATTTGAGGATGCTTTGAAAGCAAGTTCATGGCAAGAATCTAGATATTTGGGAGGCAGACAAAAACAACACTAACCTACTACAGAAACAAACACACAATAGGAAACAAACACACAATAGGAAACAAACACACCTGTACATAGACTACAAAAAAAAAGTGCATGGAAAGAAGAGTTAATTAAAGAAAGGCTTTAAGAAGTTTTGATGCACTGGCAATTCAAATACCTCTTCATCAAGTTTCTTTATAAAATATAATTCCTTTCTATGTATCTGATGAACAATGTAAGGTCCTAAACACAAGGACACAAATTTTTTGTGTTTCCCTTTATCCTTAGCCCTGACATTCCACTGCAATACCATGTCATTTGGCTGAAAGTTTCTACTACTGGCCCTTTTTTCAAATAGATACTTCATATTTTGTTGAATTTTTATATTCTTCCTCTGTCCTTCTGTTCTGACCTCATTAAGCTCAACCAAATGAACCATTCTATCATGTAAGGCATCATTTACTTCTAGCTCCTGATCCATGATACATTTATATATAGGAACTAAATTATTCATAGGTAACCTTATTTTCACTCCATATACTAGCTTAAAAGGTTACTTTTGAGTAGCCTTTTTCATTTTTACTCTATTATCCCCACAAGGCTAATTTCAACTTTGAATGTCAGGCCCTCTTGTTTGTCTCCAAGGTTTTCTTTAAAATTTGCAGAATGCTTTTGTCACTCGATTCCACCTATCCATTTTCTTGTGGATGGTATGGAGAGGACTATGATATCACAATTCCATTTTCATCACAAAAATCTTGAAACTCTCTAGACCTAAAGAACTTAGCATTCTGTGTCACCAATTTTAAGGGGACACCAAACCTAGTGATGATATTATCCATAAAAAATTCAATCATAACTTTACTGGTTGCTCCCTTTGTAGGAATGTCTTCAATCTATTTAGTAAAATAATTTGTGGCAACTAGGACCCATCTATTTCCACAACTAGATTTCTCTGCAAATTCTCTAATAAAATAAATTAACCACATGGAAAAAGGGGCCTGAGCATGTACTGGACTCAATAATAAAGCGCTTGAAAATTCAACTTGGAAGAAAACCTTTGGTAAGGCTCACACTTTTGTACAAACTTGAAAGAATCTTTGAATACATACGGCCAAAAATAACGAGCCCTTATAATTTTGTGGGTAGTTGTCTTAGCAGAAAAATCTCTACCACACAAGAGAATATGCATCTCATGTAACACTCTATCAGCTTGCCTTTCATCTGTACAAAAAAGAGCACACCATCCCTATCTTTCCAATATAACTCTCCTTGTATTAATGTGTACTAATGGGCTTGCAGTCTGAGAGTTCTCTTTTGATTGTCAGCCATGCTATTAGGGCACTTGGCATTTTTAATGAAGTATACAATATCAGTATACCAAGGTTGTCTTTTGATACTAGTTAGTGTTAGGTCTTGTGACTCCACATTATTTACTTGTGTCAAATCCATATTCTCCTCAGTCATAAGCTTTTCTAAGCCTAATCCTCTTACCAATTTGTGATATGGATTTCTAAGTTGAACTCTTTAACCCTATTGATCCATTTGCATATTTTTCTAGTAACTTCTGACTGGGTGAGAATGTCCTGAACCACTACATGAGGTACATATGCTATTACTTTTAAATAGACTAGATAAGGCCTGAATTAATTACCAACCTTTACTAATGCATATTCTTTCTTCTCCATTACCTCATAATTTAATATTGTATCTTGGAGAGACTTGATGAAAAATGCAATAGGATGTTCATGCTTTTCCTCATCTTTTTGTAATAATACATCATAAATTGTATGAAAAGATGCAAAACACAACAATGAGAATGGTTTACTATAATCTGAAGACCTTAAAATAGGGGCTTCCTAAATTGATTTCTTGATTTTGTCAAAGTCAAATTTTTCCTCCTCGTCCCACTGAAACTTAGTATCCTTCTTTAAAAAAATTATTATAGGTTTCACAATCTCTATGAAATTTGAAATAAACCTTCTAAAAACAAACCTTTCCTAAGAAATATTGCACTCCTTTGACATTATTTGGAGCAAGGACCTTTTGGATGGCCTCTACCCATTCTAGGTCAATCCTTACTCTTTATTTTGATACAATATGCCCAAACAACTTTCCTTCTGTGATTGCAAATTGACACTTTTTAGGATTTAATGAGACACCATATTCAAAGGCTTTATTGAATACCTTCTCAAGATGATCATAATGACCCTTTCCTTCCTTAGAATTTCATGTTAGGTCATCCTGATAAATTACCATAAATAATTCAATAAAATCTTTAAAATCAACATCCATAGATCTTTGGAATCTTGCTCTTGCGTTCATAAGACCAAAAGGCATCCTCATGTTAGGATTAGGTAATACTAAGAGGGGGGGTGAATCAGTATTACAACACTTATTAAAAAATTTCAACCAATTAAACATTAAGCATTTGCTTGCAGAAATGAAAAGAATATAAGAAAATAACACAGTACTCATAACACCATAATTTGTTGTCGAGGAAACCCTGGTGGGGATGGTACCCACAAGTATGCACTAAATTATAGTGTCTCTTTTAGGAGACCTAGCCTTGTTAGTAGCTGAATATTACATATTAAATTTCCTTGTTAAAGTAATTACAACCCTGTTAAAGGTATACAACACGTTGTTAGGGGCCAACTGAGCTTACAACTCTTACAATGTAATTCTGTTACAAAATGTTCTCAGTAATGAACCAAAACAAGTATCTCTAATGCTTAGATAGTTCCAATCATAGCTCATCAATGATCTTTGTCATCATCTTCTATGCAATTTTCATATCATCCATCCAATCATCTCACATACATCCATATATTCGCTCAATAAAAATTTCTCCATATATATATCGTATCTCTTAACTAAGTCAACTCTCTTAACCAAATATTACATAGTCGACTCTCAATACAAAATAAATTTAATAAAACAAATATCAAATGAAAAGTGGGTGCTCTTACATAATAAAAGTGTAGGTTATCAACAACCATAATCCAAATTATATTTCTAGGTGTCTGTGTCATACTCTCTCAATCATCGCATCTGTCCAATTGTTATGTATCATTGTTTTGCTACTGTTTGTGTGTCTTCAAATCTCTCTAACTTGTTGCAAAATTTACAAAATAGAATTGATCTTAGGTGTAGGTCACATATACCTCATACTATCTTCCTCTAAGATCACTTTTCCTAATCATTGATCTCCATCTTCGATACCCAAAATACCTTTGTAACTTTTCTTCTATACTTAGTCAATTTGAAAGCCATCAAAACTCAACTTCATAGGAATCGATCTGTAACCCAGATGTGTTTCCATAAATGAAATCCAAAACGTGAATCTCACCATGAAAAATAGATCACTACCCAACAATCTCTCCCTTTGGAATTTATGGCAACACTTAACAAAAAAATGACTAAGTGTTCCAACAAAACGAAATTATCTCTTCTTAATCTCTATTTTGTTTTTCTCTTTTCTTCTCTTAGACATTTTCTCCTTCTCCTTATTCATTTTACTCTTCTTTCTTCTCTCATTAATTTTTATTCTCTTCTTCCCCTTTGACAACAATAACAAAGGTGCATGTAATGTAATAAAATCAGTGCTTTCTCACCAGTTTCAGAATATCTTGGAAGGAATCTTCCAAGATCTTCACTTTTGTACCTCATGCCTTCAGTAATAGTTGACTAACATGAATTAGTCCATTCAATGAAAATGTTGCAGTCTCTTCTTCTCTCAACTCTATAGGCATAGAGTTAGCCAATGCATCTATTGTCTTCTCCAAGTCTGATAGGTGTGCTTCAATTATGGATAGCTTAGGAGTGATAAAAATCTTCAGAAAATTGAATCTAGTTAGTACTCTCCCTTTCTCATTATCCAGTATATCCAATTTTGCCAATATTCTTGTTACTTCCTTGTCCAATTCTATTATAGATTGTGAAGAGGTCTCACAACTTTCCATCATATTATTCAAAGTTTTCCTTTCCTTGGCAATGATGTATTCAATGTTTTGAACATGCCTAATAGGATGCATGCAGTAACTGAATTGTTTTCTTCCATGTCCAATGCAACTCTTAGCATTAGCAGTAGTGGTTTTCAAAATGCTCAAGTCCCAAGAGATGGACTTGAAAACTTTAGATAGCTTCTTTTTAGAGTAGTTATTTTCTACCTTCTCCTCTTCAATATTTATCAAACTCCCTCTTTGAACTGATGTGTGATCAACACATTGATTCAAAGAACAATTAGTAATGAGACAAAGAATAGTTTGACTTGAAGTGATGAAACCATTATTTCAAAGAAGACCGACTTGGAGCTTGATTGAATGAAGATCGATCAAAAGATATAAAATAGAATGCAAAACTCTTAAACCTTATAATTGGTTTGAATGAATAACCAGTTTGATTTGAAGTGATGAAATTGATTACCGCTAAGAGGTTGACTAGAAAAAATTGACTTGATTTGAAGCGATAAAGCCAATTTGACCAATGTGTCTAGTTTTAGAAATGAATAACTTGTATCAGACCGACTTGTCTAGTTAGATTGTATACATCACTATATAAGATGATTTATTGGGTTTCCTTTGATTTATGATAATCTCAACTTGATGTGATGCAATGAAGCTAAGATGCCCCAAGCGATGGGGTTTTTCTTGATTATGTGATCAATGAATTGTTGATGTCCTAATCCTGACCCCTCAGGAGAAAAATAAAAATATGGCTAGGTGCCCCAGTGATCAGAAGCAATTCGATTGATTGAACTAATTCTAGAAGAATGTGGTCTGATTTGGAAGAGGTTGCATGTGTCTAGGACACATTCTGCACTTGTTTCGATGTTATGTTGACCAATTTTGACCAAACTTTTGGTAGGAATGACCAAGTTTGACCAAAAATTTGACATGTGGATTATTTGGAAGAAAATTATGAGAGATTTTTGTTAGTTCATAGTCCAGAAATACTAATTGTACAAGAGGTCAGCTGCGTTTGACTGAAAAGTCAATTATTAAAATTGGGAAGTAAAAAATCTTAGATTTTGTTTTCGATCCTAAAAATAGAAATAGGATGGTTGAATTAGCTAGGGGTGTAATATTCACATTAATCAGAGCAAGTTGAAAATTAGGTCAAAAACCTATGTAAAGGCCAAAAGGGTCATTTTCAATTCATTTCAATTATTTCAGACCTCAAAACCTTCATCTAAGAAAAATGGTGGTCCCCATTGATACACATCTATTTGAGTGCTAGAGATTGCACAACAGGCCCTAGAAATATCGAGCAGCGGTGAGTGCATGAGAAACCTATCTTTTGATTCCTGTTTTTTGAATTTCTGTTGATTTTTCCATTATTTCGGCATATTTTCTAATTTGCATTCTCGAATTCTTGTATGAGTATGAGAAACTACCTTTAAATAGATACTTGTATCAACCCATTAGTTTACTCATGTGCCCCATGCCCAAAGCTTATACGAGTACCTTCAAAATAGGTCATTTTCTCATATTGCAAACCCTAGATTCTCATGTTAGGGTGTTTTCTTGTATGGCCCCTTGAGAATTCTTGTATAAGGATTGGCATTAGTTATGAACTTGTACTGAAACAACGCTTGTGTTTGAGCTCTAAAATGTTAAATTTATATTTTTGTCACTGTTGATCTGGCATCTTGAGCATGTTGTATATCTTTTTATCACTTTGTTTGATCATTTTGACAGGTGTATTGATATTTCACTATTTCTTTCTTCTAAGAATGGTTTCATGATGTTTAGTTGAGGATCACTTATCCACAGATGATGTGCTTTGTAGGCTAGTTAGATGATGACCAAAGAGCTATTATTGTAGAGTGTAGATTTGGCTGGTTGATGGGGATCCATGAGATCAGGGTGAACTAGGGATTATTGACAGAGTTGGTAGAGCGCTTCCATACTAAGCATAACATATTCTACATGCCCACTAGTGAGGTTACAGTCACACCAAAGGATGTATACTGCATCCTTCACATTCCATTCAAGGGATTTTAGGTACAGTATGATACTACACATAGACTGGGCATGCTAGTATTGCACTGCATCTTTGGTGATGATGACATTTTGGAACGGTGGGTGTCATGGGACACTATGATGGCGAAGTATTCTTATAATTTTCCCTTAGCATGCATCATGGCTTAGTTTATCAGTTGCATCCTCATGCTAGATAGGGGTCTATAGGGGTTCTATTATGGTTGGGTTTTGATCCTAAAGGAGCTACTGGTGAGGTCACTGAAGCTTGGGTGGGGTTCATGTCTATTGGCACCCTTATATCATGAGTTCCATGAGATTGTATATTGTGAGGTCAAGAGCCTCACAACATGAGTCTTAGTATTAGAGATTTGGGCATGGGAGCACATTCCCATTTTTTGTCTAGTGGTTCATGATGCCCACTAGGAGGATTATCCATTCATATACAGGTATACAAGATTCTTGACTCAACCCCATCTAGGGAAGATAGATTATTGACGCATCCAGTTTGATGATCTGATAGTGTTCATATGGCAGCCATACAAGGGTACTAAGGAATGGGGTGACTGGAAGTCACAAATCCATGAGATGTTCATGAATAATCCACTAATAGGATGTACATCTATATTTATTGATCAGTTTATTGTGTCTAGGGTACACATACAGTTTATGAGGCCAGAGACAGTACCCAAAAATGTTTTATCTTATGCCCGATTTACTAATGAGATACAATGGGGGTGGGGGCCTAGATTGGTTTATGCCATATAAATACAATAGATGTGTAGATTACATAGGGTGACATGGGATTACCTCAAGGTCATAGGGGATTCAGGGGTGATCACAGAGTACCATGATTATTTTGCATGAAACATATTCTCAAGATTTATAGATGCAACTGCCCGAGCACTGAGGATAGATGAGAGAGGACCTACCCCAGGTGACATACCAACAATAGTTTAGAGGCTGGCGAGAGGGGATCTTGGTACTTGTTATAGTAGAGGGACACCAATAATTTGGAAATGACACAAAGTGGAGGGAGGTAGGTTTTTTATGATGAAGAGTAGAAGGACACATGGCACCTGCTATTTGAGCACAGGAAGGTTAGTCATCATAAAGACTAGTGTAAATTAGCCTGTAATGGTGGTCACTAGGTCTCGCTACAAATATCAGAGGCTATTATGAACACATACAAACAAAGGTGCCAGTGATCACAAGAAGACAAGAACAAAATCAGATTTCAGTCTTTTTTTTTGTCCATCCACCGCTTGGTTTCTTCTTATCTTTTGTCTTTTCTATATTTTTAGGGTTAGGACTAAAACCATTTGATGCTTGTTTCATCCTTACTTCTTAAGGATTCCAAGATGGTTTTAGCCTATAAATAGAGCATATTGTAACTTTTTGAAAGATGAAGGAATATAATTACAAGGAAGACTACTATAATTTTATCTGAACCTCTGTACTATTTGGTCTATTGAATGTATTTTGAAGTAGTTTGACATTACTAAAATACATTTCAATCTCTATTTTATATCTTGTGTTGTCTCTTTTATCTTTTTTCAAGATTTTATATGATTATTTGTAAGGCATTTAAATATATCAACTGCAAGGTAGTTGTGCAGTCATTTGTGAGGTCCTTCAAGGAAGGAGTAGTTCTTTTAGATGATCCCAGGAAGCTGAATATTGATATTAAGATCTAATGAAAAAGTTGTAGGAGTGAGTGGACAATTTGTAAGGAATTCTATCTAGGTTGCATGTGTTTTCATTAATCACCTAATTGTGGATTTGCATTCAAGATTGACTATGTTGCCCATAGGATCAGGCACTGGTTTATGGTTTTACCAAGTAATTGTTCATCATCCAATATTTAAAATTAATCAATAAAATTACATTACACTCATAGGAAAGAATAAATTTACAAGTAATTGTATTCATAGAGTATACAATTCAGTTTTTTGATTCCTTCAATAGAAAATCAATAGGTTGACCCTCCTAAGTTAAGAGAACTATAAAAGGAAGAAGGATGATAATCCTTATCACATTACTGTTTTCTATCGTCAAGATAATAGTTTGGATTATTAAGATCTGTATCAGGTTAATCACAATCATTTGCATAGTTTTATATTTATTGGTACAGTAAAAGACATTCAACAAACTAGTAAGAAGACCAAATCCACTATAACTAATACTGCAAGTCAGTAATAATTCAAAGGTAATACATGCTTGAGTCTGTGGATCTCAAAAAATAAGGAGGAATTTATCCAATCCTCGTCAATTAGGATTTTTCTTTCATATAGTAAATTGAAAATATAAAAGAGCAAGAATTCATACTATTATTAAAAGATCCTTGCAAGAAAAATCCCTAACAAATTGGCGACTCTACTGGGGAGTTTCAAGTAAAACCTTTAAAAAAAAGAGAAACTTTTAAGGAATCTCTGGTGTGTCCAAAAGTTAATTCAAGTTACAGTTAAGTTTATCAATTTAGGTCATCCTTGTAGTATTCATATCTCCCAATCTTGTGTTGGGTTGCGACTCTAAAATAAAATCTTTGTAATCAGTACAAAAGTGAAACATTTATACAAATATGAACACTAGGTCATGAATGAGAGATAATCCAGAAGTTGAGTTGGACATTAGGATCCAAACTATTTCAAGAACTAAGATGTCTTGGAGAGAGAAGAAGAACCAAACAAATATTGATGAATCTTCTCCAAGAAATGAAGAAAAAAACACTAGAAGGAAGGATACAAATCAGTCCAGTCATGAGGGGAACACCTCAGAGTATGAAGAAGACCTTGACCTGGGACTAGAAACATATGGAGTTACTACTACTTCTATTGAAAGAGAAGAAAATGACACATTTAGCTAAAACTCTGAAGTACCTTCTAATGAGCTTGTTGAAGAGGAAATAATCCTCGTGAGGCAGTTAGCCCTTATTCAGTAAAAGAAAATGGAAAAAAGACCTTAAAAATAAAAAAAATATGAGGAGAAAGATGTTGACAAGTTTAGAAGAAGATCTCTAAGACATCAAGATGCAAAAAATTTTGAGAGGTCTCATAGAGACCAAGAGACTCCAAAAGCCCACAAAAGTTTAGGTCCTCAAACCTTTCGAGATGAAGGAAATAAAAAAGTTATTGAAAATGAAGTTGAGGAACAAAGAACTCATAAGGTCTTGACTGAACAAATGTCTAAGCTAGACATTGACCTTGAAAGATAAAGAAGGGAGAAATAAACTATGGCAAAGATGCTGGAGAAAGCAGAAGCTGAAGCTGCTACCTTGGAGATGAAGAAAAATATTGAGTTTTTGCAATCTTCCAAATATTCTTATGCTGATGGTAAAAATACTACATCTTCAAAGCCTAAGGTAACTTCTTTCCAGGAGGATGAAAAATTTCAAAGGAGGTCATTGCACCCAAAAATGTATAAGCAATTCAATTTTATTGGCATTCCTGGTTATCCTAATGCTGTTCCTAATGATATTGGAGAAAAACTCCCCAAGTTTTCAGGAAACAATGTCATTTCTTGTGAAGTTCATTTAAGAAAATTCATAGAGATTATTGATTATTTAAATATTAATCATGAATATGTCCTTATGAATTTATTTGTTCAGTCTATAGTAGAGGATTCTAGGGAATGGTTTAGATGATTGTCTAATGGTTCATTTTCTTCTATGGATGAACTAATAGATTTGTTCAAAGACCAGTATAGTGACAAGATCAATGAAGGGTTCTTGCTAAATGAATTCAATAAAATAAAAAAGAATTTTAATGAAGAGGTTATTGAATTCAATACAATATTTCAGAGGGCTATGCACAAGCTCTTTCAAAAAATCAAGCTAGATGAGAAGGTATGTTTGGATAAATACCTAAATGCTTTTCAATAAAAAATGGGTTATGCACTTAGAGATAAAAATCCTAGAAGTCTCACAGATGCATATAAAATTGCAGTAAACATAGAAATGAACAGAAGGGTATCAGGGAAAATGGGCAAAAGAGATGATACTTGCTTTAGTAAGAGCAAAGAACCTGAGTATAAAGAGTACAAAGCTCTACAGAATAGTAGACCATCCTATAATAATAACTATAACCCACATAATAGGATGCAGATTTATCCTTATGGTATTCAATTCAGGGATGGAAAGCCTATTTCTCTGCCTATTAAAGATAAACTAGAAAATAGGACCCCTGACCCATTACATAAAAATGTTGTGAATATGTGCAGTGACACTTACTAGTGTGAGGTTTATCAAGCCCCGCAAACCCTGATTTTTGTATTGTAGCCTTAGACATAATTGCTAATGAAGAGAAAGAATGTGAAGAAGATGAGATATGTGATCATAATAGATATGATATGACTAATGCCTATGCATTCTCTAATGTAGATTCAGAAGAAGAAACTGAGAACCATGACATGTATAGTTCACAATGAAGAACAAAGGTATATCACCAACAAGTCCTATCTGACAGTGATGAAGAGGAAGTTGATGATATTGTTGGAATTATGTTATATTTGTCATCAGTGAAAACACTTATTCGATTCTGAATGCTTACCGAGCTCATCACTCAGTCCACAGCTTATACTGAGCATTCAGTAATCACCTTGGAAAGCTCAGCGG
>MU224560.1:795989-854549 GCA_018584345.1 Thuja plicata
TTGTCTTTACATTTTATATTATGTATATATATGTTTTTGAGTAGCTTTCACACCTCTTTAAGGTGAAAAGACACAACCCTTATTACAAATTATTTTGAAAAAACAATAAACTAACTAAAAAATAACTGCCCAACTTTCGGATTTATCTTTGGTCAAAAATCCAAAACATATCGTGAAAAGCTAAGATATTTGCTGGAGATAGGAAATTTGATTTCCCGAACTAGGTCATTTTTAGATTTTTAAAATTAGACCATCTTCAACCTTTGTTGGCATCATCTTTATAGCAAGACAAAATTCTAGTATTTTTTGAAACCTTCGCTTACATAATTTTGATTGTTCCTATCATAGAGCTTCCTTCCTTAATCCATCAACTTTTAATTGAAAATTAATATAGTTTTGTATCCCATTTCATGTACTCGATCATATCATCAATTATTGGGTATAGAGTTTAGGATTCCATTTTTTAAAGTTTTATCACTTTATAGGACTCCAAATTTTGCCAAAAATTGAGAGCTCCAATAGCAGGCTTATGCTTTTGTGAAAGCTGTTAAATCATTCAGACCTTACCTAGTTTGTGCCAAAGTACTTGCATATGTACCTCATTCAGTAGTAAAGGACATTCTTACTTAATCAGAAGTGACTGCGAAATTGATTAATAGAATTCAAGAATTTAACTTAGAAATCCATATTACTAAGTTTGTTAGAGGACAAGGTCTAGCAAAAATTATGACAAAAGAAAACCTAGACTTGGTACAAGTGAATAATATAGTGATACAAGATTTAACAATAACAAGTATTGAAAGACAACCCTTCTATGTTGATATCATGTATTACCTTAAGAATTCCAAGTGTCCTGAAGTCATGAAAGACAATCAAAAGAGGAATCTCAGATTAAAATCTTAGAAGCACACCCTAGTTCAAGGATATTTGTATTGGAAAGATAGAAATGGTGTACTATTTTTATGTTTAGATAAGAGCCAAGATGAGAAATTATTAGTTGAAATGCATGCTAGAGTATGTGGAGGGCATTTTTCTGTCAAGACCACTGCCCATAAGATTTTGAGGGATATATATTATTTGCCTAGTCTATTTAAGGATACTCATGCATTTGTCAGAAAATGTGAGCCTTGCCAAAGGTTCTCAAACAAGTTGAAGTTCTCAGGTGTCCTGTTACTGAACCCTATGAGTGTTGAAGAACCTTTTGCAATGTGGGGTATTGATTTTATTGGAGAGTTTTTAGAGAAATCCAATGGAGGACACAGTTGGATACTTTTTGCCACTGATTATTTTACAAAGTTAATTGAATCCATTCCCACCAAGAAAGAAACAAGAAAAGTGGTCACTGATTTCCTATTAGAGAACATTCTAGCTAGATTTGTTGTCCCTGTCAAGTTAGTGATAGATAATGCTATGTGTTTTAGATCAGATGAAATCAAGGATTTCTGCAATGAATATGGGATCATAATGTCTTATTCATCCCCATATCATCCTCAAGAAAATGGTCAGGAATAATCCAGTAATAAAATCATTTTGAAAATTTTGAAGAAGACCTTAGAAAAGAATAAAAGAGCTTGGCACCCAAAGTTAAAATTAGCTCTATGGACTGATAGAATAAAATTCAAGAAAGCAACAGGTAAATAACCTTTTGAACTTGTATATGGATTACAGTCTAGAATTACTATGAAAAATTTGTTACCAGTATACAATTTTATTCAAGAAGAAGAGATAGAAATTTATGACCTAATGAAAGATAGAATAATACAATTAGCAGAGCTTGATGAAATTAGAAAAGAAGGTCAGAAAGAAAACATAAAATTGCAACAGAAAATGAAGTATTTTTTTATAAGAGAGAAGGTAGTAGAAAATTTATGCCTGTTGATCTAGTACTCCAGTGGAATGTAAGAGCTTAAGATAAAGGAAACCAAAAGAAATTTGAGTCCTTGTGGCTTGGTCCCTTTATTTTTTTATCAGAATTTTGGAAAAGATTCCTATATTTTGAAAAAGAAGGATGAAGAAGAGTTTGAATTGCCAGTAAATGGGAAGTTCTTGAAGCCCTTCTTCAGTTGAGAATTGGGAGTTTCATGCATAGTAAATTTTTGTATTATATGTATATAGGTGTGTTTCTTTATGTTGTGTGCTTCCTTTCTACAGTAGGTTAGTGAGCGTCTTTTGTGTTGTCTACAACCAGAGATCTATGGTTCTTGCATTAAAATTGAATTTAATCATCCTCAGATAGAGCCACTGTTGGTTGTATTTCTAGTTTTTGTAGTTTGCCTAAAATATTTTGAAGTTCTCAGTCATTTCCATTCCTAAAAGTTGAAAATCTTGTCTAGAGTTGTCAAGATTCTTCTGCTAATAATGGTTTTCAAGCCAAAAGTCAAGAATGAGTGCAAAAACCCTAAGACCTAGGTCAAATTCCATGCATATCCAAGAAAAACCCTAGTTCATTGAAATCCTTTCTAATTTTTTGTTACTTTTTCACAAAACCTGGTCACTTAAGTCATGTGCTTTATTTCATGTTATTTCACTTAAGTCGTAAAGTCTCTTTGTAATCTAAGAATATTATTTTTCTTATTGAGACATGGCGATTTCCTTTATGTCAGGTTGTCTCTTTTAAAAGTGAATATTATTTCAATCTTTGTGAGATTTCATGCATGTCATAGATCCAGGTCTTGATCCATGGTTGGCGGATAATCTCTTTTGAAAATAAGAGTTCAAGAATTTCTTCAGTGACTTTGAGTCTACATAGTCGCATTATCTCGAAAGATAATTAGAGTTGCTAAGTTGGTTTAAAGGTTAAGTTTAAGATCTCATGTAGTCACGTTATCATGAAGAGAAATATGAAATTAGTCAAAAGATAAGAGATTAAGTGATATCCATTAATCTAAGTTGAAATCTTGCGGTGGTCACGAAGTCTCCATGAAAACTCTTGAGTTTAGAAAAGTATACGCAACTTTGAGTTTGCTCAGTTGTAGTGTCTCACAAAGAAACTAAAGTTAAGAAGGCGGTTAAATTCCTTTAGTCATGAGATCTCTTTATAAATATATGGTTAAGTTCAAGCTAAAGAGATTAACTGAATGTCATCCAATTTAAAGAGAATCTAGTGGTTGGCATTAAATTGGGAATGAAACCATGAGTTAGAAAAATCTTAAGCTGACAACGAGATTCAATGGGTCACAATGTCATGATGAGAACCACAGTTGAAGAAGAGTTCAGTTAAAGTTGAAGTCAAATTTTCAGCCAAGATCTAAGCCGTGAAAAGGAAGAGATATTTTGGATGGCGTGTAGTCACTATAGAAATTCAAAAGGTCAGCAAAGTTATAGAGATTCAATGATGATAAATTTGATTGAGACACCTGGGTGGTCATTTGAAGACATGAATTAGTCGGGAAGTCTCAAAGAAAACCCAAGGTAAAGATTTTCTTTCCGCGACATAGAGACTGCTTGAGTCATGAAGTCGCAAAGTAAACTGTAGTCAAGTGGAAAGCAAACGAGATTATGTGCAAGCCATTAGATTAAAAGCAAGATCTGGGGTATTCGTGAAGTCTCAGTTGAAAATACAAAAGTACATAAATTAAATGAGATTACACATAGGCTGTCTGATTCAAAGATTATCATGTGACAGTCATGGAATCTTGAAAGAAACTCAGGGTTAAGAAAATTCTAAAGTGACAAAGAGATAACATAGTCACATAGTCTCTAAGGAAATCCAAGGTATAAAATAAGTTAGTAAAGCTATGGCCATGCAATCTCAAAGAGAATAAGAGTTAAGTGATTTCACATCATGATTAAGAGGTAATTTTTTTATCTAAAGGATGATCATATGGTTGTCGTTAAGTCTTAATAGAAAACTAAAGTTAAAGGCAACTCTTCACAAAAATGAGATCACTCAGTCACATTTTCACTGAAAGAAACCATGGTGAGATCAAGGTAATATATAAGGTTTTCTCCATGCCATGTTTATAGTTGATAGCCACTAAGAATAAAGGATTTATGAAAACATGTTTCAAAAGATTGCTGAGCTGTTCTCAAGGAGCCATTAAGATCAAATCTTGATATCTTTTCAAATTTAATAAGGTTTTTATATGAAAAGTCATCATTTCAATTAATCATTTGTCAGTTCGAAATGCCACAGCTAGGAGCTAGAGTTGATTTCATAACACACAGGAGTAAAGACAGAAAAGACTAAATTGCAAATCTATAAAAGAGATTGGTTCATTCATAGGAATTATCGTTATCATTTCATCTCACTAGTTTTCATGAATTTAAACCTCATAATTTGCATCAATTATTTGAATTTTTAGTGAGAACAGAACAATCAAGGTCTATAGAGTGAACAATGAAGATTGAAATTCTAGAATTCTAAGTGTGGTTTTCAGTGCTAAAGGTTGAAGATTTAAGCTGATTCATAGTAAGAAGTGAGGTTTTGGAGAAGAATTTTTTCAATACCGGTAAAAATAAAAGGAAAGCTGATCAGTGAAAAATTATACCAGGAATCATGACTAGAGCAGTAAGTGTTGCATCTACCAGTGGGGTAAGTGGGGATGATGATGATGATGTGAAAGGAAAGAGAAACTATTTAGAGGAGTTATACCAGTTTCTCCTAGGCTCTAATCAATGTAAACAAGTAAATGATGAGTATTTAGGGGATAATTATGCTTACATGAGAGATATCAAGACACCAGACTATTCTGGTTACTATTTATTTAGTTA
Organism: Thuja plicata; assembly: GCA_018584345.1. Lineage (NCBI taxonomy): Eukaryota > Viridiplantae > Streptophyta > Pinopsida > Cupressales > Cupressaceae > Thuja > Thuja plicata. The sequence continues at coordinate 800,703 of MU224560.1, forward strand.
TTTTCATAAGAATAGTGATGACCCTATGCCTATTTCAAACCCCTGGACCAGCGGAGTAGCCAAATTAGTTGTTCCTATTTTTTTCATTGATGTAGATTTGATTTTAGAATTGGCTAGTAGAAAATTCCATCAAGAAGGGTGATGGAACTATCTTGGTAACCCTGGATCAAGCTTCTTTCATGAAAGCTTTTATATTTACAACCCCTATTCTACAGAGATCAATTTGAAGGCCCTAGCTTCCAAGTATACCAAAGAGGCCCCTATTGTAGCTAATTTGATCTAGGCCCATATGCCAAGGGGAACCAGAAATTATATTGCCCCTATTCCAAGTGATCCATCTCCATATTTCTACAAATACCTAGCTTTCTACATGAAATATATATATTATGCCCTATGCAAAGTCTTAGGAGTAGACAGTGTGAGAGAGAGGGTATCATCATACATGATGATGATAATCCTAGAATTACAGAGCCCCTATGTGAGTACAAACTATGATTATATATAGTTTGTAATTGATAAAATGCATCAAGGATTCCTTGATATTCAGAACAAGGTAGTAAGCCCTAAGTTCCTATAGTACTCTCTGTTGATGCACCTCATTATGTTTTATAATCTCCCTATTATAGACCAATCCAATTTACAACTCAGGATTTTCTAGCATGGACAAAATAACCCCGTGCAGTTATGGTTAAGGGTATGGAACTACACCTCTATGGATCAAGAATTTTGTGCTTTTGAGAATTGGATTGTTTACTTATTATTAAGAAATTTAGGAGTAGACCTGACTAGACTTCCAGTGAATGTGTTGCAGTTATTGAGACCTTGTCAATTTGTTGACAAGTGGAATGGTGATCACAACTGGGGTGACTTCTATTGTCACCATAATTTTACATTGATCAGAGTGTATGGATATTCACAACCACCACATATCTTACCATATAGAGTGGTACCAAGGATTGCAATAATGGAATTTCTTTGGCAGCTGATCTTGACAGATAGAGAGCATCTATCCTCTCATAGGAAGGGAACTTTTACCCCTAGGCAGTTAATTGCCTCAAATTTTATAGTTGGGAAGAGGGCTTATGACCCTATTAATGGATGGTTAAGGCATTACATGATGAATGTTTCCCTATTTAGATATGTTGATACAGAAGGATTCATTAAGAGTGCCAAGAAACTCTTAACACCTACTATTCCAATCATCAAGAGGCATCAACCCTGTGAGGAGGAGGATTTAATAAGAAATATCCTTGAAGAGGATGTAATTGCTTCCACATTAGCAAAGTACCATGATTTAATGGAGCTAGATCAACAATTGAAGAGGAAAGGAATCCCATTTCGTGGATTTTTCCTAGGACTGCCCTATCTGTAGAGATTAGAAAAAAATGATTGAAAATCATAGCTTTCTCAAAAATCAACTTGAAGATCAAATTGATGACAAGGATAGAGGTCCCAATAAATAGTCATCATCAGAGTATAGCAGTAGCTAATCTATTCATAGTCCACCATCCCAAGATCAGCCACCTCAAAATGAGAAAAATATTATTGATTTAAGTAAATCACAAGAGGCTGAGGTGGATGTAGAGCCCCCGCATAAAAATAAAATAGTAGAAGCAGGGGAGCCCTTTGTAGAAAAGACCCATAAGAAGAAAAAAGATAGAATTGGTGCCCTATTCAGAGGGACCAGTGCGTATGGTCATCAACTAAGGAAGATGAGAAGAGAGGGTAAGAAGAAGAGGGAGGATACTAATGAAAATGTAGAGATGCCTCTCATGCTATGCCAAGATGAAAGAGAATTACAATAGGAGGAGTTTCTAAAGGATGATGAATTCATCAAAACTAAGGAGTTTAAAGACTTCTTAATATGGGAAAAACAAGAACAAGTTGCAGCACAGTTAAAGTCACAAGGAGGAGAGGTAATTACCAGTGAAGCATTACTAGCCCTCCAAGCATATGATCCAGAGTCAGAAAGTTTGACTCCTTATGAAGCCAAGAAACTTGTAAAGTCCAGTGGCATGCTCCTAGTGGAAGGATGGGACTTGGCCTCAGCATTTATTATAGATAAAATCAAGAGGCAATCTGATGTCAAGATTTATACTGCAACCCAAATTGGAGAAATGATAAAAGGGTGTGGATATGACTCAAACTCTCAAGCCCTTTCAATGTGGTCTCTTGCTCCAAACAACCAAAAGCCATCACTGCTAAATGTTCAGGAGAAGATGGAGGGGGACAAGATAATTTGGTTAGTGCATAATATAGGAGAGTTGGAAATATCTTAGACATTAACACATTTTTCTCACTTGAATGAAGCAAAGGCAGAGAAAATGTCTACTAGATATAAGAAATTATTTGATGAGACAAGTTTGATTTCCATAGATAGAGAGTTAGGTCTGACGAAGATAAATGTGATGAAAAAGATAATTGCAGACCTAACTCAGAAATTGTAAGAAATGGCTGAGGTTGCCCCTGCTGAACCTAAAGAAGGAAAATATGTTGAAATTCAAACTGAGGAAACAAGGTATGTTGCAGCAAAAATAGATCTGGGGATTAGTGAACATAATAATGTTGTTTTGGGAGCATTAATGGAAATTTTGTAGCATAGGATAAATGTTTTAAAGGATAAAGTGGATATTGTTTATGGAGCCTATGGTAAATTTCCAGGCCTAAAAATGGAAGTTAATAATTTTGTATCAATTTTGAACCCTTACTATGCTACATGGTCAGTGAGAACCGGGTTATTTGAGAGGTTAGAAGATTTGCAACCACTAAGATCAGATTTACTAGAGATAGTAACCCAGGTTGGAGAGGAGAGAGAACAAATAGGGGTAACCTTTTCCTTTTTCAAAGGTAAGGCAAATCACATTGAGGTAAGAATAAATATGTTTCAGCCTGACTACAATAGATTTGTGCCATCAATAAGGTCATAAGATAATCAAATCAAGCCACTAGAGGTATGGAGCTCAAAATTTCACAATGTATTACCTACTAAAGAGGATATGTTTATGACAAAGGAGAATTAGATATGGAAAGATATAATAAGATCTTAGATGAGTCCTTTAAGGCAGAAATAGATTTCAATAAGCTCATATAAGATGTCAAGAGCATTATGGATGCAAAGTGGGAAAGGAAGAAGACACGATTGGAGAATATTCAGATATTGGAATGGACAAAAGAAGATGATTTCATAGCATGGGATGTTTAAAAAAGCCCAAGAAGAAAAATCCTGTCATTTTTGACCTAGATATTATTGATGAAGAGTAGAAGGATAGATGACACCTAATCTTTGGGCATAGGAAGGTTAGTCATCTTAAAGACTACTGTAAATTAGCCTATAATTGCGGTCACTAGGTCTCACTAAAAATGTTAGAGGCTATCCTAAATGCATACAGACAAAGGTTCCAGTGGTCACAAGAAGACAAGAACAAAATCAGATTTCATTCTTCATTTTTTTCCATCCACTGCTTGGTTTCTTCTTGTCTTTTGTCTTTTCTATATTTTAGGGTTAGGCCTAAAACCATCTGAAGCTTGTTGAATCCTTACTTCTTAAGGATTCCAAGATGGTTTTATCCTATAAATAGAGCATATTGTAACTTTTTGAAAGATGATGGAATATAATTACAATGCAGACTACTACAATCTTATCTGAACCTATGTACTATTTGGTCTATTGAATGTATTTTGAAGAAGCTAGACATTAATAAATCTCTGTTTTATATCCTGTGTTGTCTCTTTTATATTTGTTCAAGCTTTTATATGTTTATTTGTAAGGAATTTAAATATATCAACTGCAAGGTAGTTGTGCAGTCATTTGTGAGGTCCTTCAAGAAAGGAGTAACTCTTTCAAATGATCCCAGAAAGCTGAATACTAATAGTAAGATCTTATGAAAAAGTTGTAGGAGTGAGTGGATAACTTGTAAGGCATTCTATCTAGGTTTAATGTGTTTTCATTAGTCACCTAATTGGTGATTTTCATTCAAGATTGGCTCTGTTTCCCATAGGATCAGGCACTGGTTTATGGTTTTACCAAGTAATTGTTCATCATCCAATATTTAAAATCAATCAATCAAATTACATTACACTCATAAGAAAGCATACATTTACAAGTAATTGTATTCCCAGAGTATACAATTAAGTTTCTGATTCCTTCAAGAGTGAATTAATAGGTTGACCCTCCTAAGTTCAGAGAGCTATAAAAGGAAGAAGGATGAGAATCGTTATCACATTACTGTTTTCTATTCTCAAGATAATAATTTGGCTTATTAAGCTCTATATCAAGTTAATCACAGTCAGTTGCATATTTTTCTATTTATTAATATAATAAAAGACATTCAAAAAACTAGTAAGGAGACCAAATCCACTACAACTAATATTGCAAGTCAGTATCATTCAAAGGTAATGCGTGCCTGAGTCTATGGATCTCAAAAAACAAGGAGGATCTTATCCAATCCTCATAAATTAGAATTTTTCTTGTATATAGTAAATTGGAAATATACAAGAGAAAGCATTCATAATATTATTTAAATATCCTTGCAAGAAAAATCCCTAAAACCTTCCTTGGAACAAGCTCCATCAAAATACATCTGCCATAAGACACTTTGTTGTGTGTAAATTTTTTCCACCAGTGGATCGGTGTTTTTGCATTCTGGAAGGATCTTCTCCACTTAGAATTTCTCCATGTCCACCTCCACACAATAATTTGGCATATCACTTGGCACTTTTTCCATAATTACAGGTGCTTGTGGCTCTTTGTACAACTTTACTTCAGTCCCATTTACATGGATTGTTGCATAAGAAAAATCTAACTTTATATTACCTCCTACTATTTATACCCACTATCTTGACAACATCATACCATAATGGGGTTGAGTAACCATAACAACTACATCCATCTTGTACGTGGCTTTGGGAAATACATCTATATTTACCTCAACTCCCTTAAGAGTTCCAACTATAGGTACCTCTCTGTTATCCATGACATAATATCTCCCATAACAATTATCTACACTCATCCCTAATTCTTTCACCACTTCATATGACATGATATTTGTGGCAGCACTAGAATCCATCATGCAATTTTTTACAAGTTTGTTGTTTATCAACAAAGTGACATAGAAGGGATCCACTTGAGATGGTTCTTGAGTAGTCATATTAACCACATATAGTATAGGGTTCTCTGGCTCAAAGGAAACCTCCTTCTTCTTACTCTCCTTCTTGTCTATAATAGGGATATCATCTATCCCTTTAAAAAGTGACATTGCAACTTCTTTATGCTCTTTTATTTTCAACATTTCCATTAGGGGAAATGATACTTTCATTTGTGTAAGAGCATGCCTCATATCAAATGTAGGAAACTCACAAAATATGTCATTTGTTCTCTTACCTTTCTTTCTTTTGTCAGTAGCAATTTGTTCATCAAATATTACTCTCTCCTTATCCTTTTGAGGATAATAGGATTCTCCATTTTTAGTAGCTTCCTTCTCATTGTTATCCTTTGCTGAAGATTCAGAAACAACCTCTAGGGAATCTTCTTTGATAAATATAGAAGAAAGTTTTCCTTGATGAGGTTTCACACTTCTATTTCTTAAGTTATAGGCACTTAGAGCTTGATTAATTGCTGATATAGTCAAGGATATTTTTTATTCATCAGTTGGAAATCTAAAATGTGGATGTTCTTTATCATCATCCATAGTATTGACATTATATCATAACATAATACTAGGCTCATCTTCTGAGTCAAAAAAAACCTATTGATGGTACTCTTGGTATTTTTCTCTCCTACTATTTATGTCATCAAATTTCTCCTCATCTTCAGAATACCATGATTTAGCATGAATTTTCATAGAGAACATATTTATAGTGGGGCCTTCTTGTGTTGAACATGTTTGTTCACTACCACCCTCCACTTTTTCAGCTAAGGACTATGCTAAAACAAATTGGAAACAAGAGTGAAGCATATTACAAGTAGCACACAAAGGGGTATTCTCCACATTATTTTTAGTATTTCTCTTTAAAGGATTAGGAGTTTCTTTTGTCTTCTGGTTCTCTTGATTCTGCATAATAGGCTTTCCATCCTTCCAATTGGTTTTGTATGGCATGTCTCTCAGATTTAGATATCTATCATATCTTTGATATTGTTTTTTATTATCCTGAGAACCTTTGTCATTTAAATCAATCTTGGTATTAAGGTCTTTTACTGCACTCAACAATTTTTCCACCATATCATCTTCCTTGGTAGGCTTACCTGTCCTCCCTTTAGTATCCTTCCATAATTTCCCATCTTCTCTCTTCCCCATTTTCCCCGAGGCTTGTCTATTACTTTCAATATCTATTGTTGTCTAATAAGCATCCCTCAGAGTGTGTGGGTTCTTATCCCTAAGAGGGTAAGACATATTTCCAACAACAACATTAAAGTATGTGATTAAACATGCCTACTCATCCAATCATAAGACCTGAAACAACTTGTTCATGGATTTCAGAAATCTATTATTGAAATAAACCATACTTTCATTGGGGAACTTCTTAATATTATTGAACTCATTCAACATGTAACTTGAATTAACATGTTCATGGGATTGTTCCCTAAAACATATAAAAAATTCATCCCAAGATGCTATAGTATCCTCAAGAAAATTTCTAAACTTGTCCCTAGCATCTTCATTTATAGATTGGACAAAAAGCTTCATTGTGACTTATTCATGATTAATATCAAAATCAATAATCTTGTCAGTGAAAGCTTTTAGGTGTTCTTCACAAGTCATAACATTATCACCAGTACACTTTGGGATTCAATCTCTTACCTCATTTGGAATGACATTTGGATGACGAGGGATGCCATAAAAAAATAGAGGATGGTACCTATCCAAATGATTAGGTCTTCTTTGAAAATTACCAAGAACATTGAACCCACTTGTTCCCTTCTTGTCCTTGGTTTGTTGCATTCATTTGTATACTAGAAATAGATTGGCCTCTGTCTACTAGACCAGGACCTATGGCTTGTACGTTTTGTAGTGGGACAACTACCTAGTTGCTTTGACCATGGTGAGCTACTTGGATGATTAACAATGGTCCAACTATTGTATGAGCTGCAACTGTTGTTGTAGAAATACTTGTAACAACATTTAAAAAGGCTATTTTCTTCTTCATCTCAACAACTTTAGCTTCTAACTCAGCCTTTTCCTACTACTTGGCCATTTTTTCTTTAAATACTATAGCTTCTTCTATTTCTAGGTCCAGTTGTGACATACCATGAGGAGGAGCCTCTTTCCTTTTTGGCTCTTCTATGTGAATACCATATGCCTTCTGCTTTCCTTTTTCTTGAAACATTTTATTTGAATTATTGGGCCTTCTCCAACAATTGCTTTCCCAATCATGCAATTGCCTTATAACAGGGCCTTCTCAAACAAATTCATCTTTATGCTTATGGGACTCATCCTGAAGTACTTTCCCTTTCAAAGTATTCATATCCCCAAAGACTTCTTTATTTAAGCCCTTGTATTCCTCATTCAAGGCCTTTCGATCTACCTCATGTTGTGCATTAACTCTCAATAGTCTTTCTCTTTCAAACAACATCTCATACACTTATTGTGCTCTCTCTTCATGCAATTTATGCACATATAACCTTACTTCTTTATCCTTTATTTGCAAAACCAATAGTTCATCCATGAGCAACTCAACATCATATTGTGTTGAGTTAGAGTTCTCTAGATCATTCAAGTTGATCAAATTAATATTTTATTGGTTTCTAACTAGAAGGATAGGTTGATCCATAAAATTAGGATATTCTTCATCTAGCATGATATATCATGCATGGTATTGATTCCTTACTCTATTTTTAACAAGATCATTATATTAGTTTTGGTTAATACCTTTATCTTGAGAGATATCTCTTGGAGTACCAAACCTATGATTTGACCAGGGTTGGCTTTCTGATTTAGAACTTGTAGAGGATGAAGAAGACCTCTCAGGAACTGGGGTTAGATAACCCTTTCTAGGAACACATACACAATTAAAAATTTATTCATCTTTATCAGGACCTTCCTTTCTAGGTTTTCTAGGAAGCTCATTTTCTATGGAAACCTCTAGATGCTTCTTTACATAAGATCTAATGTTCTTATGTGGGTTCTTTTATACAAATTTTTTTGTACCCAATTAAATGCTAGAGATTAATAATCTAGTATAACATGGGAATCACTTTGAGGTTATGGGACCTCTGCTAACTTGAAGTGAGAACTCCAGGTTCTAGGCTGGTTCCTCTTGGATAATCACCTATCTTATCTCTTAAACACAAAAATTAAACTTGGGAGGAAAATGGGAAGAAGAAGAAATGAAGGGAAATATTGAAAAGCAATTTTAAACAACTAGGTGATGCACCAAAGGTAACATGAACCATAACATAATGACCAAGGCTAGCATGAAATTTTTAGAATCTAGAAGAGCACAAATTTCTGAATGGGCTTTCATAAGTATTTCATAGAGAGGTCTGGAATGAAAAGAGGCTATTTAGGGAAAGAGAAGATTTCATAAAAAATAGCATATCCAATAGAGAAGACATGGACTATGACCTACAAATAGACATTCACTCCAGCAAATAGGCACCAAAATGAGACAAAACGACAGAGGATTGAACATTAGCCACAAGATAATCTAAATAAGATCATTTATAATAGTGCCCAAAGATGCAGAAAGAAAGAGGGCTCAAGAACTCCAAGATCTCTCAAATATCAATCACTGTATTATAATCCAGTAAGAGAAATGGAGACAAGAAGGGCCAAGGATAGAGAAAAATATATCAAAAGCCTTTGCATAATATAAATTTGAATGAGAAATTACAAACATATGAAAATTTAGGGGAAGAGAAAATTCCACAAAAACCTTGCATAAGCTAAAAACCTCCAATCTACAAAATCTCAAAAAACACTTATAGACAACCTCCCCTAGCATGCAGGCCTGGGAGTCAATCCATCACCCAGTGAGGGAAGAATTGGGATTAGAACAAATTTTTAATTGACAATGCATAAACCTTAAAAATAGTTAAGATGGTCATCATTGTACTCTAGAAATATCTTAGTAGATCAAATTACACTTTAAAAAATAGCACATGTCACCACAAATTTGAACAGAATAAGTGACGATTCCAACTGTCTATCTAGAAATTTTTCATTATTGCCACCACTACGAGCCATAATGAAAATAGGTTCAAATATTTGAATTCAAATAAAAACGGTCACTATATGGCACAGAATGCTTGATAAACGGCTCAGATTTAAATCTTCATCAGCTTTAAAACATGACCATCGATCCTTTTTAAACTAGCCACGAGCACAAGATCAAATTTTCCTTGTGTCACCGTGGTGTGATGGCTTATACGTTAAAAAAATTCATCTTTCTTTTCAAGGCATTAAGTCAGTCGTTCGATCTTATTTACTTGTTGTGCCTTTATCTTACCTTTCCAATCTGAGACCCATGACATCATCTTCCACATGTCACCAGAGCTTAAGGGATTGATGGATAGATCATGATCAACTTTACTTTAAGCCTTTAAGATGACCATCTTCTCAAAAAGGACTTGATCAATCTTTACTTTTTGTTGTTTGACCAACCTGACTCCACCACATACATGTTTCTCCATGGACTAATGGCTTGGATAGATCATGATCAACTTTTCTTTAATCCCTTAAGCCAACTGTTGGATTAAATGAGAATTTCCCATAGATTAATCAACCAAAGACCCTACATAGAGTTGACCCCACTGTTCACGTGTTGCCATGACTTAATGGCTTGATGGGTAGATCTTGAGCACCTTGTCTTTAAGCCATAACGCCAACCATTAGATCAAAATATGCTTGATTAATCACTACCTTTTTCTAACTTCATCCCAGAACCACCATGGACACGTGTCTTCATGGCTTAATGGCTTGATGATTAGATCGTGTGCATGTTTTCATTAAGTCTATAAGCCAATCGTCAAATTAAATTAGAACGGCTTGAAGATTACTTTTAGCATCTGACTTGACAGGCCCAGGTTCTTACAACCTTCCACATGTCACAATGGCTTAATGGATTAAAGGATAGATCTTGAGCACTTTTCCTTTAAGCCATAATGTCCACCGTCCAATGAAAAGGAACTTTCTGCCACCTGGGGTAAATAAATTAAGTCGGGACTTAGAAAAATAAACTTAGGAAAAGAAACCTGCTTAGGAAAATAACTTTGGCCCCACTCAATGGATGACTTAAAACACATGAAAAATAGAAACTTTAAGCGAAAAAAAGGTAATTAAGAATTAGAACCACCACTAAAGACTTAGGGTTTTAAGTAATTTTATAGGGGTTTGCACTTAGGGCTAAAAGACATGAACCAAGGGTAAAACTAATGACCTAGAAATATGCAGAAAGAAAGATAAGGACCACATAAAGGTGCATAATTCATACAAGCTGGGATCTACCCTTTTAGGAGCCTAATTACTCCACTTGTAGCCAAAATTAGATAGGATGTGAAATTTGGGTAATATTTTTGATAATTTTTGTTGATTGTCAGTCTGCTAGACATATAAAACTAGTGGCCTTATGACGTTCCATTGGGTAAGGAGTCTGCATTTGGGAACATAAACAATTCTAGGAAACTGGAAGATTGAAACCAAGAGGAGGAAAAAGGAACCAAAAATAGGGAAAATAACTATACAAGTAGAAACAACAAGTGACTGTGCACAAGCACATGGAGGAAAGTAGGGAAAAATAACCTAGAAAGTAGAAGAGAAAGTGAGAAACTTAAATTACAAAGCTGGACAAACCTCAAAACAAGGCTTGAGATGAAAGCCATTGATATAAATTGGCAAGAATTCTCCTTCAAGATTTTATAGATAAAAATAATTATGCTCCTTACACTCAGTGATCACAAATGGGCCTCCCAAAAGGAATCAAACTTTGTATGTCTGTCAGGATTGGATCTGAATTCATCCCATTTGAGGAATATATCCCCAACATTGAAGCTTCTTTACCTAGCTCTCTTGTCAAAGCTCTTCTTGGTTTGCATCTATTGAAACTCCATGGTTTGCATAGCCTAATCTCTGCTTTCTTCTAACTCCATGAGCTAAGCATATCTTACCTGCAAGGGATCTCCTTCTTCAAAGAGGACAAGCTGAGTGGCAAGGTCTAGAGCTGAAAATTTTGTTGAGATGGAAAATTTAGCTTCATTTCCATAGAATAGAATGTAAGGGGAATTCCGAATGATCTTCTTTGGGGTTATCATGTCTAACCATAAGGAAGAATTTAGTTTGGAGTGTCAATCTCTCTGGTTTTCTTGCAGAGTCTTTTTTATTATTCTGATCAGATTCTTATTAGTAGACTCCACCAAACCATTACCGTGGGGGTAATAATTGGAACTAGTATTTAGGTATATACCATTCCTAACTGCCCATTCAATTAATCTTAGGTCTATGAAGGCAAGTGCATTATCTGATATAATAGAGTCTGGGATTCTAAACCTGTGGATTATGTCATCATAAAAATTCAGGACAACACTCTCATTAGCTTCTTTTAGTGTAATAGCCTCAGTCCATCTGGTGAAGTAATCAATTGCAATGATTATCCACTTATGGCCTACACTAGATGGGACGTTAATAAGGCCTATGAAATCAATGCCACATTTCCCAAAGGGTTGGTTTGTCTTGATTGGTTTGAGGGGCAGAGCTGCAAGTCTTTCCTTATCTACAAACATAACATACTTCATTCATTTTCTCACATGATCATGACTATCCTTAAATATAGATCGCTAATAGTATCCAGCTCTCATGATCTTAAAATCAGTATTCCTAGGAGAGAAATGACCTCCAGAAGGTCCATCATGGAATTCATGTATGACACATGCTAGTTGTTCTGAATTAATGCATCTCAAGAGAACATCATTATGATCATTTCTAAAAAAGAACTCATTAATCAACACAAAAGGAATAGATTTCAATCTGTAATACCTTCTTTTTGTTGAATCCAAGTTTGCAGGGCACTCAACTATCTTCAAAAAATGGTCCATGTGAGGCAACCAACCTGCTGCCTTGGCATGATCTTCTGTTGAATGCACAACTAAAGATGCATTCACTTTTTATTGATCCTTTAGAGTTTCATCCTCTATCAATTATTCACAAAGGCCTCTTTGTCTGACTAGATTCATAACCTGAATGTTTACATTGTATTCCATGACTTTGGTGATCCAACCAGCTCTTTTCTCATTTAGTTCCTTAGAGAGAAAGAACTCTTTGACACTAGGATGAGTGATCCTCAATTGTACCTTACTATGGATTAACATATGTCTGAACTTTTTAAGTCTTTTTACCACAACAAGTACATGTTTTTCCACAAAATAGCATCTCTATTCATAGTCTTCCAAACCTTTTCTAAAGAAAGCAATAGGCTTCTCCAATCCTTCAGAGTTCTGTTGAGTCAACATTGTAGAGATGGCATCAAAGCCTCCATAAGAATAAAGAATGAAGTTTTTGCTAAAATCAAAATTCAGTAAGGTGAGAGCTTCTGTTAGAGCCTCTTTAATGGCTTGAAAACTATTCTTTCCTTCTTTTCTCCAACAAAAATATACATTCTTCTTCAACATGGTTGTTAAAGGCTTCACAAGATCTGCAAGATTAGGAAAGAAACATCTAACAAAATTAATCCTTCCTATGAACGATTGTAGACTCTTCTTATGATGTGGTAGGGGTAGCTCTAGAATGGATACAATTGTCTCAGGGTCTATTGTGATACCTTTCTTGGATACAATGTACCCCAAAAAATTTCTTTCATGCACTGAAAACACACATTTTTGGGGATTATGGGAGATCCCAAACTCTCTACATCTTTTAAATATTTTCCTCAAATGTTTGTTGTGATCTTCTACATGTTTAGAATAGACAATGATATCATCAAGGTAGACCAATACAAACTTATACATGAGGCTTTTAAAGGCCATGTCCATAGCCTTTTGAAAAGTGGCACCTGCATTTGACAAACCAAAAGCCATATTTTGATAGGCCATATTTCCCCACTTGGTTGTAAATGCAGTCTTGAATTGATCCTCTCCATTAAATAGGATTTGATTGTATCTTGAGTAGCCATCTAGCAATGAAAAGCATTCTGATCCAGAGACACATTGCAAAATTTTCTCCATGGATGGAAATAGATGGTGATCTTTTAGGGATGCCCTATTAAGGTCCCTAAAGTCAATACATAGTCTAAGCTCCCCATTCTTTTTCCTCACACGGACTAGATTGGACACCCAACTAGTATGCTTAATAGGGAAAATGATACCACTCTCTATCAACTAAATAACTTTCTTGTGCATAAGTGGCTCTAGTTTGGGATTGATAGACATCTACTTTTGTTTGACTAGTTTGGCATTTGGTTCTAGCTCAATGGTATGTTGAGAAAGTGTTGGGTTAAAGCCTTTGAGGTCTTCATATTTCGAAGCAAAGACAACACTAAATTCCTGAAATAATTGAGTGTAGGCTTGATTTTTTGACTCAGTGTTCACCTTTCCAAACTTTAAGCTTTACCAGGTTCCAGTTCTAAATCACCATAGTGTTCCTATTGAACTACCAAGCTAGTATTATTATTTTTGGCTTGGTCATATTTTTTGAAGATAGATTCAAAGGTGACAAGGCCTTTAGGCATCTTATTAGATTTTATTTGTACCACTTGGTTAGCATAATTCTGCATCAACCTATCCTGATTATGCTCTGAAAAGACATCTTCCTCAAATAAGAATTACAAAATTTGTTCATCATTTTCAAACACTTTCCAATCAACATCATTATCAGGGATGGAAGGCGTGACAATAATCTTAACATGTTGTTGATCCTTTCCTACTAAAATGTTATTTGGAATATCAAATTGGGATCCAACAACAACTAACCTATCTGCATTTTGATTTAGTTTTCTAGGGATAACAATGATGTTGAAAGCATGGAAATCTTATATAGCATCCCAAACTCTATGCTTGTAGGTTTTCATTGTATCATTATTGGTAGTGTTGGTCCCTCTTACTTGTCTAACAACCAATTCACTTTCACCATATACCTTTAACGCTTTAATACCTCTCTTTCTAGCCCATTCTAGTCCATTTACTAGACTCTCATATTTAGCAGTATTGCTTGTGAAAGAAAAAATAAATCTAAAGGATGTATAGTATTTCTCACCTTTTGGGGAGAAAAGCATTGCACCACCACTAGATCCATGTTTGCTTCTAGCACCATCAAAGAACAGTTCCCAAACTTAATTTCTTTGTTCTTCTGATTCCTTAGTGTCTACTTTGAAAACATTTGGCTCTATGAAACCATCCTCTTGTATAATGTAATTTCCAAAACCAACATCCCAAACAACATTATCTTGGGCCTCTAAATCTCTTTATGATCCCCATTCATCTAGATAAATATCCAAGATGTTCTCTATCTGAGTATTTGTCTCCTTGATGATTAGAAAATCATTACTGTCAAGTGAAAGATAACTTGAATTGATTACATTAGACACATAAGGTTCTATATGATGTACTACAAATGATTCAGATTTGATAGTAACCTTGGTTCCATATCTAGTATGGAAAAGCATATGAGACTAGTCAGAAGAAAGATAGCCTCCTATCTTAGTTATGAACTCCCTTGACAAACATATAGCAAATAGGGTAGGGAGGTTTATGTCGTAAATATCAAGTAGGATAGAGAAATTGGGGGTTGCATGGAGGATTATAATTTTATCCCTAGCCACACCCAATGTGTTTACTGATGAACCATCAATTTGTGTTACTCTCTTTTGGAATGGTTCATATTTGAGCCCTAATTGGTCAGTTATCTTCTTAGGCATGACTGAAGTAGTAGCTCCACTATCTACCATACAATTGTGTACTAGAAAATCTTCAATAATTAATGATACACAAAAGGAAGGGGGATTTAAGTTCCTACCTTGAGTGGATTCTACTTTGGTATTGCTACTTTGAATTTTCTTCTCTTGATCAATGTTGACCAACACTGGCTTAGCAATCTCATTTGTGGGCTCTTGAGGAATTTCCAATTCACCCATAGCCTTCCTCAAGATTTTAGGTTTCCTTGGAATAGCCAAGGAGTCCCACATTGACATAGTTATATTCATTTTCTTCATTTTGTCCATAATGTTGAAAGGCGTTGCTATGTGGATCTTCTAGGGTGCTTTCACTATTATAGGCTCAACATCCTTGCGAGATTGACTCTCCTTGACTGGCATGGTGGGAACCTTCTTTAGTATGATAGAGATAGATGGATGTGATGGCCCTACAAATGTAGTATTTTTTCCTTTCTCCTCTACTTGCTCCATGTCTGGGGCTCTTCTCTTGAACCGAGTATTGGCAGCAATTGAAGATTCACCATTTACTCCATTAAAATCTTGCTCTTCCCAATTAAAGAGAGTAGTCTCATCAGACTATGCATTTTATTGTGGTATTGACCCACTAGGAGATGCCTCTGATTAGGTGTATGAGGCATTTTGTGCCATCATTGCTTGATTCATCCACCCATTTGAGCATGTAGCTTGATTATGGGGTTGGTTGCAGTGAAAACACCATTCATTTTCTGAGGCCAATTTGTTCTAACTTGGAACCATCTCCCTAGTCAGATTGCAGAGTTGAGGGGTGGAGGATTATAAGGCTGGAATGGTCTTTGATTGAATTTTTTCCTTTGGCCTTGCTAATTCCCTTGATATGGTGACCTATTCTACTGATAAGAATGTCCCTAATTTTGATATTTCTAGTTAGGACCTTGATTTTGGTGTTAAAAAGGTGGCATAGCCTCATGATTCTATTTTTTAATATTTTTCAACTCTTTGGTTAGGGTTTGTAACAATTTTTTCATTTCTTATTGACCACTTTGTAGTAAGCTATTTGTTTCTTGTTGATCACTTTTCATTGTTTGCAGTTCTTGGGAAAAACCTGCTCCCAATCCCTCATTGCTAGAACTAGCTTGAGGTGTCACAATAGTAGGTATGGGGGTAAATGGAGGGGTTTGTAGAGGAATATTGGGCTAAATGTTAGGAAAAAGAGGAATGGGTGGCCTTGGGGCTATCATACTGGCTTGAATTAGACAATTTTCAGCTCTTACTACTATGTCAAAATCCTGAGGTAGTTAGGTACCTCTCATGGATTGAATCATGACATATATGTTTCTAGTCAAACTCTTAAAGAAGTATAGGAAAGCATGGTCAGCTGAAGGCCTTACAGAAATAGGAATAATATTCCATGTCTTGAGAAATCTATTATTAAATTTCATCATCTGCTATTGAGGAGCTCTTTTTATGGTTGTGAGTTGCTCAACCAAGGATATATAGTCTGATTTATCTTCAAAGTATTTACTAAGGGATTCACCTAATCTATCCCATAAATCAATAGAACCAATAGCTAAAGTTCTAAACCATTCTAAGGCCTTACCTTTGAAAGAAGCTACTAACAACTTAGTAGCTACGTCCTCTTCATTAATATGGTGAACACTACAAATAGTAGCCACATCTGTTATGTGTTCACAAGTCGTTATGTGTCCTTCTGTGAAATCAGGTATACTTTTGAGTGCTACTAAGGGAACATCATAATGTTGATAAAAATCTAATGGACTCCTGTGATTGAAGGGTAGAAAATCAAAATGACTTGCTATTGCAGGGACTGTGATTTGTTGAACAACAACTATGTGAATTGTATTTGAATCAAGGAGTGGAGTTGAGTCCTCTAAAAATTCTTTGTTTAAAGATCTTCCTCTCCTTCTTGAATGGAAAAGAAAGGGTCTCTCCTCTGAGACACATGGTGTAGATTGTACTCTCCTTGTAGGGAATGTCCTTTGAGATGATCTCCCTTTTCTTCTTGTTGGAGGAAATTGCAAAAGTTCAGAAGGATTTGAGCTCCTTTTTTGTATCCTTCTCATAAATTTGGATAATACTGGATCTTCATGTTCTTAAAACCAATGGATTTTCCAAATATGCTTTGAAGAGAAACCTCTTTAGGTCAGTACTATGTAATCAGCATATTAGAGATGACACAATCTTGAAAGATGAACTTCTTTTGTGGTCCCATCGGGCGTGCCAGAATTGTTATACACTAAATTTTGCACCCAATCAAGTGCTAGAGATTAATAATCTAGTATAACATGGGAATCACTTTGAGGTTGTGGGACCTCTTCTAATTTGAAGTGAGACCTCTAGGTTCTAGGCTGGTTCCTCTTGGCTCATCACCTATCTTTAATATTAAACATGAAAAGTAAACTTGGGAGGAAAAGGGGTAGAAGGAGAACTGAAGAGAAATACTGAAAAGAAATTTTAACCTACTACGTGATGCACTGAAAGTAACATGAACCATAACACAATGAACAAGACTAGCATGAAATTTCCTAAATCTAGAAGAGCACAAATTTCTAAATAGGCTTTCATAATTATTTCATAGAGAGGTCTGGAATGAAAAGAGGATATTTAGGGAAAGAGAAGATTTCACAAACTATAGCATATCCAACAGAGAAGACATGAACTATGACCTGCAAACAGAAATTCACTCTAGGAAATAGGCACCAAAATGAGACAAAATAATAGGGGATTGAACAATATCCACAAGATCATCTAAATAAGATAATTTATAATAGTGCACAAAGATGCAGAAAGAAAGAGGGCTCAAGAAATCAAAGATTTCTCAAATATCAATCACTATATTATAATATAGTAAGAGAAATACATACAAGAAGGGCCAAGGATAGAGAAACATATCTCAAAAGCCTTTGCATAATCTAAATTCCAATGAGAAATTACAAACACATAAAAATTTAGAGGCAGAGAAAATGCCACGAAAACCTTGCATAAGCTAAAAACCTCCAAGCTACGAATGCTCAAAATACACTTAAATACAACCTCCCCTAGCACGCAGGCCCAGGAGTCAATCCACCACCCAATTAGGGCATAATTAGGGTTACAAAACATTTTTAATTGACAATACAGAAACCCTAAAAGTAGCTAAGTTGATCATCATTGTACTCTAGAAATATCTTAGAAGATCATATTACACTTTTAAAAATATCCCATATTGCCACAAATTCAAATAGAATAAGGGACGGTTCCAACTGTCTGTCTGGAACTTTGTCTTTATTTCCACCACCATGAACCATCATGAAAATAGATTTGAATATTTGAATTAAAATACAAACGGTCATTATATAGTGCGGAATTCTTGATAAATGGCTCATATTTGAATCTTCATCATCTTTAAAACACGACCATCAATCCTTTTTAAACTACCAGCGAGCACAAGATCAAATCTACCATGTGTCACCACGACATGATGGCTTGTAGGTTAAACAACTTCATCTTTCTCTTCAAGGCATTAAGATGGCCGTTTGATCTTCTTTACTTGTTGTGCCTTTATCTTACCTTTCCAACCCGACACCCATGAATTTGTTTGCCACATGTCACCACAACTTAATGGCTTGATGGATAGATTATGATCAAATTCTCTTTAAGCCTTTAAGTTGACCATCCAATCAAAAAGGACTTGATCAATCTTTACTTTCCTCTATTTGACCAGCCTGGATCCACCATGGATATGTGTCTTCATGACTTAATGACTTGATGGATAGATCATGATCAAATTTTCTTTAAGCCTTTAAGCCCACTGTTGGATAAAATCATAACTTCCAATAGATTAATCAACTAAAGACCCTGCATAAAGGTGACCCCACTTTCCAAGTGTCACCATGAATTAATGGCTTGATGGGTAGATCTAGAGCACCTTGTATTTAAGTCATAATGTCGCACGTTGGATAAAAAGAAACTTGATTGATCACTACCTTTTTTTGACTTTATCCCGGCATTACCAAGGACACGTGTCTTCACAACTTAATGGATTGATGATTAGATCGTGAGCATCTCTGCATTAAGTCTATAAGACATCAGTCAGATTAAATCAGAATTGCTCAAAGATTACCTTTAGTCTCTGACTTGAAGGGTCCAAGTTTTGACAACCTTCCATGTGTCAAAATGACTTAATGGCTTAAAGGATAGATCTCAAGCACTTTTCCTTTAAGCCATAATGTTGACCATTTGATGAAAAGGAACTTGTTGTTGCCTGGGGTAAAGAAACTAAGTCGAGACTTAGAAAAATAAACTTAGGAAAAGAAACCTACTTAGGAAAATAACTTTGGCCCCACTCGATAGATGACTTAAAACACATGAAAAATAGGAAATTTAAGTGGAAAAAAGGTAATGAATAATTAGAACCGCCACTAAAGTCTTAGGGTTTTAAAGAATTCCATAGGGGTTTGAACTTAGGGCTAAAATACATGAACCAGGGGTAAAACCAGTGACCTATAAATATGTAGAAAGAAAGATAAGCACCATAGAAAGTTGCATAATTCATACAAACTGGGCTCTACCCTTGTGGGAGCCTCATTTACACCACTTGTAGCCAAAATTGGACAGGATGTGAAATTTGGGTAACAGGTTCATCTTGAAAAGTAATAGGAAGAACCACTTGATTAAAATGACACTGGTGGAAAACACAGAGAGTTGATAGAGTCGCCACCCAAATAATTTTGCGACAAAATTTATCAATAGATCTAGGATCCTACACAATAATATTTGTTTCATTTAAACTCCCTAGTATAGTCACCATTTTGTTAGAGTTTTTCTTGCAAAATCTTAATGTAGCATCAATGCTTGACTCTATGACTCCCAAATCCTAATTCTAACTAGTAAAAGTCTAACTAACAAGGAAAAAATCCTCCTTCACTTTGATCTCCACAGACTCAGGTGGGTGTACCTCTTTTTATTTACTACTTTAAAACAAATCTTACAGTGGATTAATGTCTTAAACACTAATATTCAACATTCATACATGACAAACTCTAAAGTAAAATTTGTTTAGTTTAATATTGATGATGATAACTACCTATAAAGTATAGACCAATGCCGAATCCAAGGAAAAGAGTCAAATGAACACACATTCACATAAATATTTTAATAACAACACACCCAGAACCTAAATGAAATGCCTTACAAATCAATTTTATCATTTCCACACCAAGACATCAAATGCTTATGTAAATCCTAAATCCCTTGAAACCAACCTTAAGAATTACCCTTCCCTTGAACAAAACTCAAAAATAATCCCACGATTTACCTTGTAAATAGTGTATTAAAATTTGCCTTTCAAATTTAGTACACAAGAATTTAAAACATGAACACAAGAAGACATCTTAAATGTGCAAAGGAATTCCACTGTATTTTCAGTTAAAATTTATGTGTTTCAATACATTAAAAATGACCAAAACTCTAAAATAAGACTAAAATCAGAAAACTATCTTGCAGTTTTGAATTCACCATCCTTTACAATTACAAAAAATTGCTATTTATATTATTCACTAGCCATCTTGGAATCCTGAGAGAATCAGGATGCAAAAAGCTCTGGATGGCTAGAAAAATAAAAAGGCACTAAAAGACAAAAATAGTTACAATCATTTTTTATTAGTGGAGAGGAGAACTTGAGTAGCTCTTTGCAATCTTTCTGAAACTTTAATAGTTGGCACCTTTGTCCATAGATGTTCAAGGTAACTTCTGAAAGATTTTGTTAGAATAGTGACCGCCTACATGGATAACATACATTATTATTTGAGATAATTACCCACCCTATGATCATTGATTAGGTGCCAAGTGTCATTTAATCCTCCTCCATTTCCTCCAAGTCTATTTTTGCCTACTTTTTCTTCTTTGGCTTTGTGCTTTTGTCCCACAGTGTAACCTCCTCCTTTGCTGACCAGTAAAAAATTTTAATGCCCTGTAAATTCTTCATTTGTCTATCCCACCTGGCATGGGTGATAGCCCTTGTATCTGCCACAAAATTGGCATAATTTGTTTCAAATTTGAAAATATCATCCAGGGCCTTATTATATTTATCCATATTTAAATCATTATCCTCTGTTATGAAATATTCATTCTCTGGGAACAATACATCAAAATCATTTCTCCACTCCTCAATACCTTTCATTTCATCATTCTCATTATGTATAGGAGGAATATATTTTCTAAATTCAAGGCCAGACATACTCAATTTTAATTGTACCTGATTTTCCTTTCCCTTGAGAAAGGATAGGGATGCACCAATCTAATCAATCATTTCCCCAACCCGATTTACTACACGAGGAAGATCTAGACTATGGGGTTGTAGTGCTTCTATTTTCTTAAATAAAGAGCCCCTTCAAGACCATACACTGAAAATTGGATCCAAAGTTGCTATTGCATCCTTTACATCCTTGTCAATATCATGCAACGTGTTGTATGCCTTATGGACTGCATCTAACTTTCCTTTAATTACCTCAATTCTATGTTGCAAAATATTTATCAAGGCAGAGAGAGAAACCTCATTCCTATCCTTGTTCTATTTCTTAGTTTCTTGAATAGGTTCCTCAGTGACACAAGGCATAATAACCTCAACTTATTTAATAGGAGGAGGAACAACTTTGGATGCTTCTTCCAATTTTACCTTTAAGTCCTCCAATTGTTCCCCAAATACTTGGATTTTCATTAGGACCTTCTCCCTGTCTTTAGCGAAGGCAATTTTTTCATCAAACATCCTTCCATATCTCTATGATAGTTTCTTTGTTTTGGCTTCATTCAAGTGAATAAAATGTGTGCCATCATTAGATACTTCTAAATAAGATGTATTCTATACTCTCCAAATTGTCTTATCCCCATCCAACTTCTCTGCCACATTTACTAAGGAATGATTTTGTGTCCTTGGAACTAAGGATCACATGGAAAGGGTTTGATATCTAGCGTCATAGCCACATCCTCTGATCATATCTATTATATGAGTCTTAGAGGATAGTTGAGCCTCTCGATGCCTCCTTATTTGATCTATGATGAATATTGATGCTAGATCCCAGCCTGGTACAAGGAACATCTCACTTGACTTTACCGATTATCTAACCTCCTCCACTGTAATTGTTTAAGAGCTGAGATCATAGGCTTTTAGAGCCTGCAATGCTTCATCTCCTAGCGTAGCGCCTTGTGTAATCTGCAACTGACTACCTATTTCTTTCTATTTTCTCCAAATCAGAAAATTATTAAATTTATCAGTTTTAATGAAGCTATCATCACTCAAAAGTTCTTGTTGGTACATTTCCCTCTCATCTTTGCACAACTGGAGAGGAAATTCAATCTCTTCCAGGATCTCTTTCTTCTTTCTCTCTATAATGCATTTTCTCAATTGGTGATGATAATGCCTATCACCAATGACCAAAGAAGATACTTTTTCCTTTTTCTTCTCATGCTCTTTTAGCTGAGAGGGTTATCCTTCCTCTGTTCTCTTCCTCTTCTTAGGAGGCTCACTTATTTCCTCTATGTTAGGTACCTCTGGCCTCTACTCAAAACTAGGTGGCTCAATCATCTAGGGAGGTCTATGCTATTCATAAGGTCCCTCATTATCCTCTCCATACTCAGAAGATGAATACTCTTTAGGCACTTCCAACTTCTCCTCCAACTTATTTGAAAGTTGATTGTACAGAGTGCCATACATATCAATCATTCTAGTAATCCTTGTCATGTAGGGAAGACTAGGGAAGTAACCCCTAAATGCAATTCCTTCTTTCTTCAGTTGCACCTCTAAATCCACCAAATCCAATAATTTCCTATTTCTCATTCATCAAGAACATTTCTGATGATGTCCTCTTCATCACACCCTTCATGTTCTTGGACGGTGGTAATACTTGGAATCAATAACTTCTTTGCATTTTTTATGATGTCCTTATGGTCTACATATCTATATTGGGAAATACCCATCTTATACTGAGTCAACCACTTGTTGATTCCATCCAAATATTTCTTCCCAATAAGAAATCATAGACTTTGAATTTCTTTGGTGTGAAAGTGCCTTTTCTGTGAGGAGCCAGAGGCATCTTGTCTATCTACACCAGCTACCAAAGGAATTCTATGAGTTCAAACCTTGGAGGAACATATTTTGGGAGCACGTGTGGGGGCTGAGAACATCTATATACCCTGATTAAAGTGAAAGTCTTTCCAAGGTAGAAATCACCCTAATTACGATCTTGAGGCTACTAATCAATATACTCACAAGGTCGTATCACCTTGACAGATAACCTGGTAATATTGACACCATGCAAATTTAAAATTGGGTATGCAATCTAGTTCTGAAAACCAAAAAACTCATTCTCATTGGAAGTGTAATTCCAAACCCTAATCCACAATTGCACAGGATCTGGTTGGCCATTAGTGAGTGTTTTGGGTCTCTATAACGCCCTGCCAGGGAACCTAGTAGAGATTAACCTAGAATATGATACTAAGTTTGATGAATAATTTTTTTTAAAAGTTTACACAATAAGACATATATTAATGTGGAAGCAATTACCATTTACTCACATAAACATAGACAAACATAGATTACAAGACTCAAGGGTTCCATGACGTTGAATTACGTAAAAGTAAAACTTAACTAAACAACATAACAAAAGATTCCATTTAAATAGATGTAACAAATATAAATTTAAAATAATAATTACAGTCCTCGTGGACAACCATGAAACCTACATAAACTCACATCCACTGCACATGTCGCAAGGTATGTAGTAATCACTCTTACAATATAATACAATATCCAGGTTAGGTATCACATGTGATATGCTAATACAAGATTACAATGTAATGAATGATAAGTACATAACCACCAATGAAGAATCATAAAGGGATCAACTACATAAGAACCATCAAGAACTGGAACAAGGACGTCAAATCTCAAATGGTAAAGAATCACTACCACCCATCTGTGTGGAACTATAAAAGTCCACCCCACCATGTTGAGGAGATAACAAAAGACCCCACTCGGATATCCAAAACCAAAAAAGGAAATAACCACTAAGAAAGGAGATCCTGATAGCTCTCTAACTCTAGGTGTACTACACACACTAAAAGGTAAGACTCGCTAATCTAGAGGCAACTGACACACGCAGGAAATATAGACTGTGTATAGGAAGGTTTCATCGTGTATGCCCAACCCTTAAGTTTTTTCCTTGTAATCCCATTGGATCCTGGCACTCAAGTGACCATACACGGTATCAATGACCTCTCAAATAGACAAAGTCACTAACTATGCCAGACACTCACCCCTAAAGGAAGAAAGCATCATCTCATCCTCCATATTAGCCGATAATAGTGCTCAAGCATGGGTGAGGAAATACATCTTATTAATTCTTTTTAAGATCTCTCAGTTACATATTAAGTTTTCACTTATTAAGATTTATTTACAACAAGCGCTCCTAGTAGCCACTTGTGGTCTTTGACACTTATTCCAAGCCACCCCCTATTACACAACTAGGTAACCTACCCTTGGCTCACAGATCTTACATAGATCTAGCATAGGTCAAATACAGGTATACCCAATCTAGTTCCCCACACATAACATGAATGATCACAAGGATATACACTCTTAGATAGCATAATAAATATGGCTCATATGGTCAGTTTAGGGTAATAATACAATCCACACACATCACATCATAAAACAAAATAAAATTCACCCCCAGCCTCTGTATTCTTCCTAGAGCACTCTATATCCCAGATACCCATAGCATAGAACATAATCACTCATGGAAAGAACCTCAGTCACATCATGTAGAAATGAATGTAACATAACATACATCTAAATCGAGCAATAAAATAAACAATACCAATTATAAATCAATATTAATATAAAATACTAGGCTTCAATAGTTTATTAACCAAATAAATTGATCCCTCTGTTCTTCCCTAATAGTTTAGAAATGGTCATTAAAGAACATTTAAGGAAAAGAAATACATATACGTTTCAATTCAAAATTTCCTAAAAATCATCAATAGAACTTTGCCATATAAAGATAACCATTATAAATAAGCTTGTTTTTAATAGATAAGTTAAACATTAACTTAATGAATTAAAATCTAAATAAATTACCTTTATCATAAAATTATTAATGAAATTAATAATGTAAATTACATAAAAAAAACTAAACCTTAATAAATCCTATTAATAATAATTAATAACTAAATTAGTATTTATACTAATCTAATTTTAAAAGATACATTAAATAACTTAATTTAAAAATAATAAACATTAAATAAAACTTAACATTTTAAAAAACTTTAAAAAGAAATTTTAAAAAAAAATTTAACATTTTAATGTGGGGAGCAAGTCCGACGCACCCCCCACATGTCATGTATGATGTCGGTCGCTCCAGCAACCTACGACAGTCTGACTGCCAAGGCAGTCGTGCAGCCTTATGACAGCGCGATCTATTATGGTAGTCATGTTGTTGCATGGCAGCCCCAGGCGATGCAACTTGCACTGCTGCTTAGCGGGTAGGTGGGGTTGGGACCCACCTCCCCCAACCTCTATTAATTTTTTTTTTTTTATAAGAAAAACCTTTTGAATTTTTTTTTATTTTTATTTTTTCATTTTAGTTTTCTTTTCTTTTCTTTTCAATTCCTTTTTCAACTTGAAAAACATACGGACTTTTTCCATGGATTTTTTTTTCTTTTCTCATTTCTATTGTCTTTTTCAGGGAATGATTTATTCCAGAGAGATGGTTTTTTTAATTTAATTTAATTTTTCCAAGGGAAGGATTTTTCCAAAGCCATTTAGTTTTTTTGCACTATAGTCATACTATAGCCAAGTTTAATTTTTCTAATTTAGAGGTCTTCCTCAAGGTATTTTGTACAAAATTTTAACAACATAACCCTACTATGCCAAATAATTTTTTTTCCTAAAAATAATAGATCTAGGGGTTTTCTAAATACCCAATTTAACTAAACATAAAATAACTCATAGTATATGTAAATCAAATTTACCAAACACAAAGAAACCGGATTTTCACGAGAACTAAAACTAAGAAAGGGTTTTCAAACCCTACCTCAAATTCAACACAAATTTTATAACAAAGCCCTTTGAAAAATGAAGAATCCCAAAGCCCTCCAAACTCAAATCCGACAGTAGATCTGGAACCATGAAGACTTGAGAGCAAGGATGCCAAAAATTCTTCCAAGCTTTTCACAACTACAATATTACAAAATACCAAGAACACAAAAATGCTCAAACACAATTTTTTTTTGCCAAAAATGCTTTTAACCTTCTCCCAAAAACCTGTTATGTTCAAATGAGAAGAGAAATCCCCTAAAGATATTGCACTTCCACCTTTCATGCAATCCTAAAATAGACATTCCACTCAACTTTCTAGTTAAATCAACTTCCAAAATTGAAAGAAAATCCTAATTATTAATTAAAAATCTCTTTTAATTGTGCAACTCAACTTTGAGTCTTAAAAGAAATTTGCATTTTGAATTCAAACTCTAATTTCAATAATTACAATGCACAAGTAATTAATTAATTATTATATTAAATAGATTAAATATTTAAAAGCACAATTTTATTCATGCAATTAAATATTTAACTATTTAATAAAGCATAAAAGCTAAAATAACTCTAATTTCAAATGAAATATTTAATTAAATCCAAATATTCAAATATTTGAACTTTAATTAATTTTCCCAATTAAACATAGGTATATAATGAATTCAAATTAATGAAATACCCTATATTTAATAATTAATTCTAACAACAATCAATTCAATATATAACATGGTAAATCACATAATATCAATACACACAACTAAGATCAACCAAAACAAACTCAAACACACACAAGGATGGGATCCATGAATTTACATCAAGTAGATGAATTCAAGTAGGGTAGACAAATTGATACTCGTCCAATACTCAGGACAATAGGCTTAGGGTAGGGTTTTGGGTCTGTCTGTTAACTCCCCTCTTTACCATTGAGATGAATATATGGGCATGCTCACTCTTTCTAATTTAGGGAAGATGATGCCATGTACCTACAAACCTGACAACACTTGAACAAGCATGTACATCCAATATAACTATAGAAAACAATGATATGGATCGGTTGAATGTGTGGATCTCGCAATGCAAGTAACTACGTCTCCATCCTCCACCACATCAAACACATCAACAAGTACATCAACACATATGCTAACCATATACATGCAAGTATGGGTTATTTAACACCATAATTCTAAAATTAGCATATAATATCACATCATGATAATATCATCATCTATCTATGCATCACATGATAAACATATAAACATCATGATCCAACATACCAACCACTAAAATAATAAATGCTCACATGAAGTGTAGCCTAAAATAATCTAGCAAATCAATTGAAATAACAACCTAAAAGAGTACGGCATCAAAAACTAAAAGAAAACTATGGGTGAGTATCACATCCACCCCTCCTAGGATTAGGCTTACTCCTGGAAGCCTATAAAAAAATAGGGATATAAATCTTGTAATCTTGTAGCATCCTCCCAAGTCGCTGATGACTCGCCATTTGGGTCCCATTAGACCCTTACATGCTTGATGGTGTGACCCCTGAGGGTCAAACCCCACTGCTGAAGAATACAAATTGGCTCCAAAGCCAGCTACCCGTCCTCTACCTATAAAGAATTCCAATCAATAACATGCAAAATATCTAGAATAGAGCATCTAAGAACAAAAACATGGAAAACATCATGAACGTGAGATAGGCTAGGTGGCAAAGCAAGGTGGTAAGAAATTGGTCCTATCCTCTCTAGGATCTTAAATGGCCCAAAAAATGAGGTGCCAACTTCTAACCCTTTCCATAATAGATCGCTCTTCCATGGGAGTACTCTCGAGAACACTCTATCTCCAAATATAAACTATCTATCTACCTTGTGAGCATCTGTATACTTCTTCTGTCTATCCTGTGTAGTGACCAAATGCTCACAAATACGTACTACCTGTTGTTCCATGTCTCGAAGCATCTTTGGACCAAGAATAATATGGTCCTCCAATCTATCCCAACTCAAAGGTGTATGACAAGGATGACCATACAAATCATGGAAAGGTGGCATGCCAATGGAGCTATGATAACCATTATTATATGCAAACTCGACTAGATACAAATAGTCCTCCCAATGAGTTTGTCTATCTATGACATACATCATCAACATATCCTCAAGTACCTGATTAACCCAATCTGTCTGTCCATCAGTATCAGGATGGTACACTAGGTTGAAATTTAGCTGGGCACCAAGATCATGCTGCAATGAGGTCCAAAATATGGAAGTAAACATAGGATCTCAATCCAAGATAATCCTATGAGGAATGCCATGTAGTCTCACAATATCTTGCATGAAGACTCTGGCTACTGAAGCCACTGTATAAGATGATCTCATAGGGGAGAAATGTATCACCTTGGTCAACCAGTCAATATTCACCATGATAACATCATGTCTATGAGGAGTCAAAGGAAAACCAACAATTAAATCCATCAATATTATATCGTACTTCAAAGATGGAATGAGATTTGATTTTAAAATCCCTGCTGGATGCTGATGGTTTTCCTTTACCCTCTGACACTCTAGACATCTAGCCACAAAAATAGCAATGTCACGCTACATACTTGACCAATGGTAGAGATGTCGAAGGTCTGCATGCATCTTCTTGACACCAGGATGTGCTGAATAAGGTCCACAATGAGCCTTAGATAAAACTAATGTATGCAGATCATCTGATGGTGGTACATAGATCTGGCTCATGTGATGCAAAAGACCATCTGACTCCATAATTAATCCTAAGAATCTACCCTCCAAAGGTCTCCCTGACTCAATCTCTGACTTTACCTCCAGATACAAAGTATCTCTATGAAGTGCCTAGAGAATCCTACTCCACAAATCCACACTGATATTCAATGCTAAAATATCCTGTCAGTTATGACTCAAAGCATCAGCTACCACATTTTCCTTTCCTTGAATATACTTTACCTCAAAGTCATAATCACAAAGGAACTCCATCCACCTTTTCTGTCTAGCATTCAAATTAGGCTGGGTAAAGATGTACTATAGACCGTGGTGATCACTGTGAAGCTCAAACCAATGTCCCAATAAGAAATGTCTCTATTGGACCAATGCATGCACAACTGTGGCTAACTAAAGATAATGTGTAGGGTATTTCAACTCATGATCCTTGAGTTTGCGAGACTCATACACAATCACCTATCCATCCTACATAAGGAATGCTCCAATCCCCTCTAATGAAGCATCAACACAAACCACGAAGTCACCCACTAGATCTCATACCGCTAGGATAGGTGTACTAGTCAAACACCCCTTAAGGCTTTGAAATGGAACCTCAGACTTCTCCCTCCAAACAAATTTCTTTCATTTCCTCTAAAGAGAAGTGATAGGATGTGCAACTCTAGAAAATTTCTTAATGAACCTGCAGTAGTATCCCGCTAAACCCATGAAGCTACGAACCTTAGACACATTAGTGATTGCTGGCCACTCCACAGTTTCCTATATCTTTGAAGGATCTACTGAGATACCTTCTCCAAAAATCACATGTCCTAGATACTGAACTTACGAATGAAAGAAATCACACTTTTCCGAATTGGCATACAACTGATTATCTCTTAGGCAGTACAATACCTGTCAAAGATGTCATTCATTCTATTCTATGGATTTAGAATATATCAATATGTCATCCAATAAGACAAGAAAGAAGTGATCTAGATACTTACAAAAGAATCCATTCATCAAGAACATGAATACTGATGGAGAATTCATCAAACCAAAAGGTACCACTGTAAACTCATAGTGTCCATAGGGAGTGCAAAATTCAATCTTGTAGATATCTGCATCCTGAATATGCAACTGATGGTACCCTTATTTGAGATCAATCTTAGAGAACACCTTGGTTCCCTTAATATGATAAAAAAAGGTCATAATATATGGCAACAGATACTTGTTCCTGATAGTTACCTTGTTCAACTGTCTATATTCAATGCACAAGCATAAAGATCCATCCTTCTTCTTTAAGAAGAGGAAAGGTTCTCCCCAAGGAGAAACACTAGGTCGAATTCTTCCCTTTGCCAAAATTTATTCCAACTGTAGCTTCAACTCACTCAATTCATGAGTACTCATCTGATAAGGATCTTTAGAGATAAGTTTTGCTCCTAGAACAAGCTCAATTTGAAAGTCTATGTCATGCCTTGGTGGCATGCCTTGAATCTCACTAGGAAAGACATCTATGAGCTCCTACAAAGTTGGATGATCAAGGGTCTTGACTTCACTATCCACTTCATCTAACTCATTCATAGTTACCACAAACACTTGACAAAACTTTCTAAAACTCTGCTTAAGTTGCATAGCGGAAATCAAATGAAGAAATATGGGACATGGAATTCCCACAACCTAATAATCCTTACCCACATCACTCCTGCAATGGATGGTCTTCCATCTACAATCAATGTTAGCCCCATCAACTTCCAACCAATCCATTCCTAATAAAACCCCATATGATCCCAAAGGAAGCACACAAAGATAAAATAAGGTAATGAATTTACCTAAATTCATCTCACACTTACTGACCAAAGAATCTGTGGCTACTTTAGCCCCTAAAGCTAACTCCACTTGCAATCCTAAATCTTTCTTTGCAGCCACTAGCCCACATCACTCAACTCAGAAAGGAGATATAAATGAATTTTTAGCTCTATAATCAAATAAAAAAAAGATAGAAATACCTTGTATGGAACCCAAAGTCTCTACCATAGTACCCTGATGCTCTCCCTGATGGTGATCCAAAGCCGCAAATACTCTATGAGAGCATCCCACATCTCCCACCATAGGCTCTAGAGCTGTCAGCCTCTGTGTTGAATAGTAAGGTGCTCGCTGAGGACAATTAACTCCAATATGGCCAAACTGACCATAAGTAAAGCATTTTGTCCCTCTACTATTTCCTCTCCCAGCAGAGGGTGCACTCGACTGGTGAAAGCTACCTCTATTGGAACTCAACTGTGCACTCTATGCTGGATGATTGGACTAATTACGCCTGAAGCGCTGACCATTATGGAAGCTCTTATAGCTCTGAGTAGGAGGAGGATCCTTGTGCTATTGCTTCTCATTCTGATTACCTTTATAGAAGTTAGATGGCTTCTTGGATTTTCTAGTACCCTATGACTGGTTACCTCTAAACCCTGATCCTGATGTACCACCTACCTGAGCACCATGTCGACCTCCATGACCTAAGGCAAAATTATCCTCTACAAGAGTGACCTTAATGAGTACAACCCTTAGGGTCATAGGCTCAAAGATCTTAACTTCCCCAACTATGCGGGAATTAATCCCTCTAACAAAATGTTGTATCATCAGGGCCAAAAACTATCCCTAACCTACATATTGTTTGAGCTCAAAAAATTGATGCTCATACTCCTCGACTGTCAAAGTCAACTACCTTAGATTGTGGAACACATTTTCCTACTATTGTCTCCACTGATCTGAGAAGAAGCACTCTCAAAAGTGCTCAAGAAATAACTCCCAAGTCACTGTGTCCATTTGAAGCCCCAACTTTTCCTCTTCGATCTTCCACCATACATTTGCAAAATGCGAAAGCTGCATCACATCATACCTCGCTTTAGTATTGCTAGTAAAGGGATGCATGGAAAAACTCCTCTCCAAGGCTATAAGCCATGTCTCCACCTCAGATCCTGATCCTTTCCCATCAAAGGGAGTATTTCATCCTATCATTAGATCCCTCGTGTGGTTTTCCGCCACAACATTAGGATCCACTTTGATGGTCCTCCTTGGAGGACTCCTAGACCTCACCCTCTCCCTTTTCTCTCTATGAGAGTGGTGGGAAGCATCTTGATTTACTCTGACCTTCTCAGGAAGATAATTAAATATCGCCTGCAGTAACTATCTGATACCAAGCTCCTTAGACTCATCCTAACGTTCCTCACTCTTCTCATCTCTAACTACTGCTGACCACTTTCATGTCTAACACTTATGGAAGGGATATGTTTCCCACTCCTCCAACGAATACTAGATCGACCTTTGTCATGGCCTCTAGCAGCTCTGGTTTCAGGCATGATTCCTAAAACAAACAAATATTCATACTACTCACAACATAGCTTGAAACAAAAAGTAAAGGGTATGAATAACCATAAAGCAATAATTTTGTATGTCTATGTTTAGTTTAAAGTTCAAGCTATACAAAACCTAATGGGTGTACAATTCTTAGAGTTCCCCGTGCAAAAACTAGGGCTCTGATACCAAGTGTAATGGCCCGCCAAGGAACCCAAGAGAGATTAACCTAGAATACGATACTAAGTTTGATGAACAATTTTTTTTTTAAGTTTACACAATAAGACATACATTAATGTGGAAGCAATTACCATTTACTCACATAAGAATACACCAACATAGAATACAAGACTCAAGGGTTCCATTACATTGAATTACGTAAAAGTAAAACTCAACTAAACAACATAAAAAAAGATTCTATTTAAATATATGTAAAAAATATAACTTACAACTAATAATTAGAGTCCTCATGGACAACCATGATACCTACATAAACTCACATCCACTGCACATGTTGCAGGGTATGTAGTAATCACTCTAACAATATAATACAATATCCAGATTAGGTATCACATGCGATACACTAATACAAGATTAAAATATAATGAATGATAAGTACATAACTACCAATGAAGAATCATAAAAAGCTCAACTGCATAAGAACCATCAAAAACTGGAACAAGGATGTTGAATCTCAAATGGTAAATAATCACTACCACCTATTCGTGTGGAGTTATAAAAGTCCACCCCACCGTGCTAGGGAGATAACAATAGACTCCACTCGGATATCCAAAACTAAAGAAGGAAGTAACCACTAAGAAAGGGGATCCAGATAGCTCTCTAGCTCTAGGTGTACTACACATACTAAAAGTTAAGACTCACTAATCTAGAGGAAACTGACAGATGTAGGAAATCTAGACTATGCATAGGAAGGTGTCATCATGTATGTCCAACCCTTAAGTTTTTTCCTAGTAATCCCATTGGATCCCGACACTCAAGTGACCATACACGGTATCATTGAACTCTCAAACAAAAAAAGTCACTAACTATGCCAGACACACACCCCTCAAGGAAGCAAGCATAATCTCATCCTCCATCTTAGCCTATAATAGCGCTCAATTATGGGTAAGGAAATACATCTTATTAATTCATTTTAAGATCTCTCAGTTACATACTATTTTTTCACTTATTAAGATTACTTAGAATAAGCGATCTTAGTAGCCACTTGTGGGCTCTGACACTTATTGCAAGTCACCCCCTTCTACACAACTAGGTAACCTACCCTAGGCTCATAGATCCTACATAGATCTAGCATAAGTCAAATATAGGTATACCCAATCCAGTTCTCCACACATAACAGGAACGATCAGAAGGATATACACTCTTAGATAGCATAATAAATATGGATCATATGGTCAGTTTCATGTAATAATACAATGCACACACATCACATCATAGAACATAAATAAAATTCACCCCCAGCCTTTGTATTCTTCCTAGGGCACTCTAAATCCTAGATACCCATAGCATAGAAAACAATCACTCATGGAAAGAACCTCAGTCACATCATGCAGAAATGAATGTAACACAATATACATCTAAATTGAGAAATAATATAAAAAATAGCAATTATAAATCAATAATAATATTAAATACTGAGGTTCAATAGTTTATTAACCAAATAAATTGATCCCTCTTTTCCTCCTTATTAGTTTAGAAATGGTCATTAAAGAACATTTAAGGAAAAAAAATACATATACATTCCAATTCAAAATTTCTTAAAAATTATTAATGGAACTTTGCCATATAAAGAAAAAGATTATAAATAAGTGTGTTTTTAATCCATAAGTTAAACATTAACTTAATGAATTAAAATCTAAATAAATTACCTTTATCATAAAAATTATTAATGAAACTAGTAATTTAAGTTACATAAAAAAACTAAACCTTAATAAAAAAACTATTAATAATAATTAATAATTAAATTAGTATTTATACTAATCTAATTTTAAACATATATTAAATAACTTAATTTAAAAATAATAAACATTAAATAAAACTTAACATTTTAAAAAACTTTATAAAGTAATTTAAAAAAAACTTTTAACATCTTATTGTGGGGAGTAGGTCCCACCCCCCCACATGTTGTGTATGATGGCGACTGCTCCAGTTGCCTACGGCAGTCCTATTGCCAAGGTAGTCATGCTTCCTTACGACAGCGCAGTTTGTCATGGCAGTCGTGTTGCTGCACGATAGCCTCGGGCTGCTCGGCTTGCGCTACCACTTAGGGGGTAGGTTGGGTTGGGACCCACCTCCCACAACCTCCATTAAATTTTATTTTTTTTAGAACGTTTTGAATTTTGGTTTTCATTTTTTTAAATTTAATTTTTCTTCTTTTCTTTTCAATTCGTTTTTCAACTCAAAAATGTGTGGAACTTTTTCCAATGAATTTTTTTTTCTTTTCTTTTCTCATTTCTATTTTGTCTTTTTCTGGGAATGATTTATTTTTGACTGGTGTAATTTTTCTATTTCTCTGGATTTTTCCAAAGAGATGGTTTTATTGATTTAATTTAATTTTTCCAAGGGAATGATTTTTTCAAAGGCATTTATTTTTTTTGCTCTATATTCCTATTATAGCGTAGTTTAAATTTTCTAATTTAGAGGTCTTCCTCAAGGTATTTTTCTACAAAATTTTAACAGCATAACCCTACTATGCCAAATACTTTTTTTTTCCTAAAAATAATAGATCTAGGAGTTTTATAAATACCTAATTTAACAAAATATCAAATAACTCATAATATATGCAAATGAGATTTACCAAACACAAAGAAACCAGATTTTTACAAGAATTGAAATTAACAAAGGGTTTTCAAACCCTACCTCAAATTCAACACAAATTTGATAATGAAGCCCTTTGAAAGATGAAGAATCCTGAAGCCCTCCACAATCATATCTGACAGTAGATTTGGAACCATGAAGACTTGAGAGAAAGGATCCCCAAAATTCTTCCAAGCTTCTAACAACAACAATATCACAAAATACCAAGAACACAAAAATGCTCCAACACAAAATTTCTCTCAAAAATGCTCTCAACCTTCTCCCAAAAATTTGTTATGTTCAAATGAGAAGAGAACTCCCCTAAAGAGATTCCACTTCCACCTTTCATGCAATCCCAAAATAGACACTCCACTCAACATAGTTATCTCAACTTCTAAAATTGAAAGAAAATCCTAATTATTAATTATAAATCTATTTTAATTGTGTAGCTCAACTTTGACTATTAAAAGCAATTTGTATTTTGAATTCAAAATTTAATTTCAATAATTACAATGCACAAGTAATTAATTAAATAGATTAAATATTTAAAGCACAATTTTATCCATGTAATTAAATATTTAATTATTTAATAAAGCATAAAAGCTAAAATAACTCTAATTTCAAATTAAATATTTAATTAAATCCAAATATTTAAATATTTGAACTTTAATTAATTTTCCCAATAAAACATAGGTATTTAATTAATTCAAATTAATTAAATACCCTATATTTAATAATTAATTCCAACAATAATCAATTCAATATATAACATGGTAAATCACATAATATCAATACACACAACTAAGATCAACCAAATAAACTCAAACACTCATAAGGATGGGATCCACAAATTTACGTCAACTAGACGAATTCGAGTAGGGTAGACAAACTACTACTCGTCTAATATTTAGGACAATAGGCTTAGGGTAGGGTTTTGGGTTTGTCTATTAACTCCCCTCTTTACCATTGAGATGAATATATGGGCACGCACTCTCCTTCCAATTCAAGGAAGATGATGCCCTATACCTGTAAACCTGACAACATAAGAACAAACATGTACATCCAATATAAATATAGAAAATAATGATTGGGATCGGTCGAACGTGTGGCTCTCACAATGCAAGTAACTACATCTTTGTATTCTACCACATCAAACACATCAGCAATTACATCAACACATATGATAACCATACACATGCAAGTATGGGGTAAGTAACACCATAATTCTAAAATCAATATATAACATCACATCATGATAATATCATCATATACCTATGAATTACATGATAAACATATAAACATCATGATCCAAAATCACCATCCACTGAAATAATAAATGCTCACATGAAATGTAGCCTAAAAGAGTCTGGAAAATCAACTAAAATAATACCCTAAAAGAGTACGACATTAGAAACTAAAAGAAAACTATGGTGCGGGTATCATAGTCTCAACTTATGTGTATCAAAATCATTAAAACTATGGAATAGGATCAAATGCATCAATAGAGAGTAATGCAGAAAATGAGGTTTCTTTCTTTTTTGTATACTCATGAGACCCCCAAGGATCTAGTCAATTACATACTGAATATAATCATAGTCAGTATTGACATGGGATCTCATATATCTAGGATGATCATAAGGAGATTTGCAAGCATTCTTTCAACATCACCGTCAAACCCTAACACTTTGCACATCTTGTATGCCAAATATTTCATGTAGAAATGCAAATCCTTGAATTCATAAGGTGCATTCATATAGTCAGGTAATGGAGCTACATACTTCCCCATTTTTGGCATAAAATTTAGGATTAAACTCTTTTCTAGATTGATTTGTTTCTTATATCGCTCTCTTTCTTTACTCAAATCAATCTATGTGGATGAAGAATAGTAAATACCAAAGGCCTCCATGAAGGAATCTCTATCTAAGGACACTAAGGCTGAATGATCCTTCTTTCTAATAGTTCTTGACACTAGATCATATACCCTTGCCATTTCTATGAGAAAATCAACATCTAGAAAGACATCTGGAACTATCAACTTCCCCAAAGCCAATTTCCAAGGATTGCAGATAGGAATTTTCTAAACTCTATTACTATAGAATTAATTGAAGAGGTGATAATAAGAACAACCCAGAGTAATAGGGTCTGTACAACTTGATATGTAGACCGATATGATTTCATCACTAATATTTTTGTTCTGAGTAGACCCAGGGAGAAACATGATGAGTTCCTCTGAGAAGTTCCTCTTTACTTTCTACTCTTCCTCTGCATCTTTAACCCATTCATTAGTTGAGGCCTTGCTAGGCTCTGGTTGACTCATTTTTCTACTTTTATAAGTATTCCTTTCTAAAAAATCTCTTCTTAGAAAGTCTTTGCAACTTTTGAACCTCTTGTCACACTTGTTTGAAAATTATGATTAGCAAAAGATAGAAGCATTGTGTCTATATATCATCTAGTAATAAATGCAACCATCTAAGCGAGATCTTATAATATCATTGCTCAATCACCTCGGCATTCACTCTGTATATATTAAGTTTAATTCTAAGCTAGCCATTGTAAAGTTGATATGCAATTCAATTTGAAAAGAGAGCTGAAAAAGGTCATCATTGCTTTTTTATTTTACAATTGCCAAAAACATCAAAATTTGTTAAAAAACCCCAGATAAAAATTGATTGGATAGATTTCCTCTCTTTTTCCACCTCAGCAAAGTACTTTAACTTGTCAGGATTTCCTATTTTTCCTCAACCCTGGCATTCGACTACTTATTACCTAGAGATCATGCGACAACAACTTTCTCAGAATCTCACCATGATTGACTTGATTATGGTTTTATATTGAGATTTAGAGATAAGGCTTTTCTCTGGGTCGTTGAATGCCTTACTAACACCAGGGTCTCTACCGAGATTGAGAGACAACCACATATCTCATAATCTCTGAATGGGAGCATTAACCCTAGTTTTTTCATGAGATCCAGTGACAAAGCTTTTCATTACTAATTTTAACCATCTTCTCTGAATCTCTAGATGTTAGTGACAACTGTGATCATATTCTGAGATTGAGTGACTAAAGGATCTCTCTATCATTACAAGTTTCTTTACTAACTATCAATATTACGAGATCTAGAGATAACATCCTATCTCTGAATCATTGAATGTTAAGCTCTTAACAATTATGATTATGGGATCCATCGATAACCGTAAAGCTTATTTTTCTCCTAATCTCACAATGTTTCATACAAATTTGATTTAAATAAAGAGATTGAGCACACACAATTCATCTTGTGAACCTGTAGGATGTGTGTTAGCATCTGATCAAATCTCAACCTTGTCTCTCATGATCGCTGAATTCTTTCTGCTTTGCTTAGTTTACTTGGAGATTCAATGATAGCCACACATTTGCATTGTAATCAACAGTTGTTTCTTAAGCTCATAATATTTTTTTCAACAGTATTCATGCTCCAAGATTCAACGATCATCATAGTTATTGTAATATCCAAATAAAATCTTTAAATATAGTTTATTTATGATATTCAAAGATAAAGAATTTCTCCCAATCGCTGAATACTTGGCTTAACTCAACTTAACTCACAAGATCCAGTGATAGCCTTTGATCTTTAATAGCATCGATGGTCTACACTTGATCTCCAAATTTTAAAAAACTTAGTCGATACTTCATGAGATTCGGTGACATAATATCATTGTTAATTCTTTTACTTTATCACTCAATCTCCATATGTTATATACTTGACCATGA
The DNA here is from genome assembly GCA_018584345.1 of Thuja plicata. NCBI lineage: Eukaryota > Viridiplantae > Streptophyta > Pinopsida > Cupressales > Cupressaceae > Thuja > Thuja plicata. The sequence goes on from MU224560.1 coordinate 839,247, forward strand.
TCTTTACGAGATTCAGAGATACCTTGAAACATCCTTTCTCTGAATCGCTAAATACTTGGAACTAGCCGCTGATTCTCAGGAGACTTGGAGATAGATGCTTCACCAGATCACTGAAAATTTAGACTTAACTCCCATCCTTTATAAGACTTTGAGAAATTATTTTTTCCAGGTTGCTTAATACTCATAACTAACCCCTGATCTTTATGAGATTTAGAGACTTGAAGGAAATAAAAGAACCGTGTGCATAAAAGGGGTGATTATAAATGTCAACTTGTAAACACAAGAGCTAGGGCATGACTTGGCAATTTTGGAAGATATAAAAACTTCCAAAGACAAATAGGAACTAGGGTTTATGGCTTTCAGACATTTTTGAAGCATGATTTCCTAGAGACAAAGACATTTTCAAAAATTTTGCAAGAACATTGAAACTACTAGATGCAAAGGCACAACTTATTTGACACCAAAAACTAAAAATTTAATACATCTGAGAAAACCTAAAATATACCCAACAATTACCTTCATCACTCTTAGGATCAAACTTTCTAGTGTCATTACCCTTCTTAATGTACCATCCACATAATAGACATCATCAGTATTACTCTTTCCATTCAAATAAATAGTGTCTTTACCTTTAACCAAACAAGCTGTACTATTACCAAACCTTACCACACCACAATCAACCTCATGAAGTTTAATAAACTTACTCTTGTCACTGGTCATGTGATGTGAGCACCCATTGCCTATAATCCATTTATCATTTTGTCTTATATGAGAAATCACTTCATTTTCTCCTTCAGATGGATTTTCTTTAAATGCAACAAAGACAAACTCTTCTTCTTCATTATCTCCCGATTCTTCATCGGTAACACTTTCATCCACTGCAACAAAGAATTATTTCTTCTCTTTCCTCTTAAATCTTAAGAACTTGTCCTTTTGTTCACCATTAGGACATTTAGTAGCAATACATCCAATCTTATTACAAGATAAATATTTCAGTGGAATTTTACCTTCGTACTTGCTAGTCCCTTTAGGTAAACTCTTTGCTAACAGAGCTTCAAACTCTCCTTGTTTCCTTTCTTCTTCCAAGATAGCTTCAATTTCCCTAGGATAATTTGACATGTGATCAGTATCATGACTTGTTTCCTCACCTTTTCTTATCAATACATTAGACACTAGTGCTTTGAAAGAAGCTTCAACTCTTGGAATACTATTTTCATAGTTATTCAACTCAAATGCAGTAAGCTTACCGATTAGTCCATCTATAGTAACATTATAAAATGTTCTTAGCTCATTTATAGAAGACACACTAATAACATAAGCAGGCAATAAAGTTCTTAACATTTTACTTACCATAGTATATTCCTCAATAGTTCCACCAACACATTTGATAAGACTAACCACCTATTTTATTCTTACGCCATATCATGTGATCATTTTTCTCTAATACTGTCCTCCTTAGATTTCTTCACATGAATATATCCAACATAGATAAGTTTCAACTTTTCCCAAACATTATATGCAATCTCTAGTTCATGAACATCAACATATTCAACATCAAATAGGGTACTTACAATGGCTTCATGTGCTTGAGTATCTTCTCGTTATTCCTTTATTTCTTCTCCAATGAGAGTTCCAAAAGGGATGATATACCTATTTGTGACATGCATCTAGTATTGTGATCCCATACCCTTTAGGTATAACTTCATTCTATCACAACATACTAGGTAGTTTTCCTTAGAAAACTTGGGAGGTTCCTTCGTCATCATTTAGTCTTTTCCTCAAGCTGTTAGGCTTACCAAAAAGAGGACCAAATATATGATACCAATTTTTAGTATTATCAAGTCCAAGATTACTGAGAGGGGGGGATGAATCAGTAATCTAAAAATTCCAAATGTTCATTAACCATTCAACCACTACCATCATTAAACATTCATTGAATGAAAATTTTTAGAAATAAGAATAAAAATCCACAATCATACAACATAATAAAACCAAATTTTTACTCATGGAAAACCAAAAAGGAAAAACCATGTGTGGTGATCGCACCCACTAAAATATGCACTCTTTTGAACTACACTCAGTTAAGAGCTTAGCCCTAATAAAAGCTCACAATAATGCCCAATTAAGAGAAAGACCTTGTTGGGAGTCACACAGTCAAGGGATTTACCTATATATCTTTTAAGATTTTTACCCTATTAGGAGTAACCTGGTTAAAGGATTTCAAACCCTAATTTAAGAGTCACCATGTTAATGGATTTACAATTCAGACCTCTTAGGATCTACCTAGTAAAGGGATTTATCTAGATGAAGCTATTACGAATCAACAAGTAAATGATCTGAGAAAATAGCACTTACTTTTCTAATACTGATCCAAAACAAGCTCAGTCTCTGCTACACATGTAGACAAACTTCTATTTTCTTCTTCTTCTCGATCGCACCTCTGCATCCATGATCTACACTTGTATATTTCATCATTTTACATATTTATACAATACAAGTTCATTAGGGAAATAAACCGCCTTACAAAACATTTTACAATCTTTCTCGGTCAATGAGAAATCCCTAAAACATGCTAAAAATTATAAAAAACTTTCTAACAAATGCAGGTTGGCCTCCAGATTTGTTGCACATCGATTTGAAAAAGAAAATTCAAACCAAAATACTTTATTCAATTTTCTTGCACAATCTCTAATAAATCTGATCATAAACATGCCAAATCATCAATCCTCAGCAATCAAAATCATCATCATGATCCTTGGAACACATATTCACTCATCACAACACAATGCATCATCACCTGTCAAGGATCTGACTGACTGCTCTAAAGAACACCTTAAACTCCTTTTTTGAAAAACCTTCTGTCGCTTGAAACTTTCCCTTCCAATCATCAAAACATGACCTAGTCACAACCAAAACCCCATGAAATATCCAAGATATACATACTGACCACAACATCTGAATCTAGACATAGTTGAAAAAATCATCAAATCATTCTTCCTGTGCAACATCTTGTTCTTCTTGTTAACCCACCAAACTTCAATTAATAATAACTCACTCCATACATTAGATAAATGTTTTCAGTCATAGATATAGCATCTGGAGACATCACTTAGTCTTCCTATATGGTCACACACTTCAATTCTCTCTACAACTCAGAATTCAATCTCTTGAAGATACATCAGCATAGTAGGTACATACTCAACCAACAAGCACTAAGTTAACATCAATGACAACATCATAATTGATCAACCTATCATCATTTCAACATCAAACTCATACACTACAACATTTATGCCAAGACCCTTAACTAAAAACCACATAAGGTCATGTCAGGGGCTTTAAAATTTCCAATATCCATGTGACCTATAGGCACAACAGGGCTACAAAAAAATAAAGCAACTGCCACAAAATGGGAGATACCGTAAGCCACCAAAAATACCAACATCTTATCATCAGATAAAACAAGGAAACCACGGGAGAAAATCCTAAAAAGATTCAACATGAAGAAAATGCCACTAAACCCACAAAAGGGTACCACAAAAAATGGTAGCAATAGAGAACCCATGCCACGAAGGATCATGCCTACAAGGAAGAGGCAAACCAAAAGCCACACTAAAGTCTCTTATCTCAAACATGAATCTTTCAATCTCACTAAGACAAACCTTCTAACCAAGAGGGGAAAACCAAAGCACCTATTGACCATCATTCTCCAAACAACTCCAAACCACCACAAATATCCACCACACATGACCAACACAAGGAGAGGGGAGACAACATGGCCCATATCAGAGTAGGAGGAAAATAATCCCTCCGCCGGGCGAGAAAAAACCTTCATAGAACATGGGAGACCAAAGCGCCTTCATTGAATCCACAAGTTGTTACCTCCATCCACAATAGACTAGACAACACCATCCAAAAACAATTAGGTGTAGCGGCCAAAAAGAAACAAGGCCATACAAAAATACCAAACTCAAACAACACTAGCATAAAATGAAAAAGAAAACCCTCCAGATGACCAAAAAACTAGGCACAGATTCATCCTGGTAATCAAGTGCATCTTCATCCTCTTCATTCACATTGTCATTAACTTTTGCAACCTCAGATGCCTCCCTTGAAGCTCCCTTGAAGTTGCAACTAACCCTAGATTTAAAAAAGCCACTTCTGCTCCTACTCCTGCCCATCCTCCTTATTCTCTAATGATAGGATCATATACATTTAAGCTTATGTATTTGATAATTTTATTTTAAGTTTTATTGTATATTTTACAGATTTATTTTCAATTTAATTTCATTAATTATTAACTACTTATTGAGATTTTGTAAAATATATATTCACTATTTTGTAATTGTTTCTTTTTGTATTTATTCTTGTAAGATGACTATACATTAATATTTAACTATTATATTGTTCCAAATATAACTATGGATGGAGACCCTAATAAAATTTGGTCTAACCTTGACCATTAGATCTAAGCATCAAATACCTAGATCTTAACATACCATATAATATTCTAAGACTGATCAAATCCATCTAGAGAAAATGATGTATTTGTATTTATCTATAATAATCACATAAAGTCATTAAGAATTATAATTAAACCTTGAATATTTGTAATAATCATCGATTGAAAGGTCTCATGGTGTAAAAAACTACATTTCATCACAAACTCATTCCTAGTTTCCTATACACATGTATGTTATTTTGTCAATGATATCAAAGCTGTTATAGTCTTGATGACGAATGGAATATTTAATAGTTGTGTTTTGTAGTGTCTCTATTTTTCTTGAGAAGATTAATATCAATTATGTACATATATTATATTAGGAATATTTAGAGTTTGTTGAAACACATGTATGATGTATATTCAATGTTATTCTACATTCTTTTCAAAGTTTTAAATATATTTTGCTTATCTACACATGAATTTGACTATTTTGATGAACAGTCTATAGAATTGGCTTTACCTCTTTCCTCCAAATTTTGGTATATTGACACATCTTATCTTAAATTTGAAATATGGTGTCAATAGGTCTCCAATGGTGCTACATATCACTTCTCATGTTATTTATTTTCTTTATAGAAAAAGTTATAATATTTTGAGTATCAGTTTGTCAAGAATAGTGTGCCTACTTATAGAATGCAATACATTCCTCCCCTCTTAGTTGTTCCAATAATGTACTTGGATAGTATGTTTTTGTGGTGATCAAGTTAATATTTTGGAGCTTTGTAGTTAATTTTTTAAATTATTTGACGGGTGTACATTTGCATTTTTTCATCCAATAGTCTTCTGAAGGTGTTTCCATCCAATCTGTGGTGTGCGATGATTATGGAAATGATTTTGTATCCTATGGAAGTTGTGTTGACTAGGTTTGTGTTGGAAATGGGTTGAGTAACTGAGAGGGGAGGGGTAAATTAGTTACCACAAAAACAAATCCAAGTCCTTAGATTTCTTAATCAAACTTATCACTGTCACTCGATTAACAAAGATATTCTTGAGAGATCAAAGCAGGTATTGTCCCAGGATCGTGCACCAGAGAGAGCAAAAAGAAGAACAGTCCTAAGGAGGACAAAGACACTGCAGAGCTCAAGGGTTTGGTCAACAACATGCAGATAATGATCATCGAAGCGGAGGAACTTGTGTAGGGAATGTAGCTGTCATTTTATCTGTCCCTCTGGGGTTTTTTTGCTGTCTCTATTTATTGCTGTATCTAAGGGAATTTTTTGGTCCGGTTGCTTTTTTTATGTTTCCTTTCCTTTTTGGGTGCCTTGGCACAGTTGTATTTGCTCTTTGTTGAACATCTATTTTTAACTCTTTAGGTTTCAGGTCCTTGTAAAACTTACTGAACTTTATTACTTTGTAAAGGCTTCAGGTCCTTGTAAAACCTATTTTTACTTAATTAGAACAAAGTTATTCTTCTGTTACTCGGTTAACAAAGAAAATATTAAGATATTAACTGTGATTATCCTTTAGTGCTTAAGTGCAGAAACATAAAGAATAAAAAAAATAACATGTACATAGATGACACCAAGATTTAACGTGGAAACCCAATTTGGAAAATCACCAATTGCAACTAGTTACTGTTTTTCACTCTTCTAAAGTGAGCATCCTTGTTAGGAACCAACCATGTTAAAGGTTACCAAACACACTGTTAAGTGTGACCCTATTAGAGGATTTAATCACCCTGTAAGGAGTGGCCCTGTTAGAGGTCTTCAAACACTTCAATGTATAAATGTCACCTTGTGTGAGGATTTATGAAAGACAGTTTAAGTCTACTTTGTAAAGATATTTTGATTACTGCTACAATTGTTAGAGAGGAACAATGGATTGACCTATTTGACGAAGCAACTATCTTTGTTGATTCAGATCTATGCTCTAGCTTTAAACTAGATCCTCATTTATCAAATATTCTATTGCAGCTCTATCTGGATGTTCTGCCCTTAATCATAATCTCATTGATTTTTCCTTCCCTCTTCATATCAAAAGAACTCTTCCACTTATTACTTCTTACACACATTCAATCCAAACTTGACCTTATAGATATATATATATGATAGGCCTTGTCAAGTCGGCTTGAATAAACTTCCAAATAAATAATAAAACTTAAGTCTATCGGCTGCATATAACCAATTAAAAAAAAGTGTAAACTATTGTTAGTCCACTAGCACTAAATGCATAACTTGGTTAAAACTATAATCCTTCAATGCCCGATCATTACTATATTGCCCGAGTGAACTCGGTTAGAACTGAAAATCACTTTGGTCATCTTCAATGCCCAAGAGAGCTTGGCATACACTAACTTTTCTCAGTTTAGGTAGAGACATTTGTGTAACATCACTACATTTGTGTATACATCAATGGAAATGCACCATTGAATAATTGTCTTCAATAGTGTGATTCTTTACATGTTTACTATTGGAAATAATGGAATGGTGTACTGAGAGGGAATGTGTGAATCAGTACACTCAAAATTTTATCAATTAACCATTATCCTTTTAGTACTCAATTGTATCACCAACCATTTCATCTATCTTATCTTTGTGTATGTTATATCAATTCATTAACTCAATAAGCATGTAAAACATTTATAGAAACATTCATGAAATGTATATACACATGACACAAGATTTGGTAACACAGAAAACCCCTGTTAGAAGGTAAAAAAATGTGGTGGTGATGAAACCCACAAAGATTCACTATCTGTGGAATGGAAGGGGCCGGTTAAGGATTACAATTTGATCACTTCTGATGATCTACCATGTTAAGAGTATTATGTAGAGATTGGTTAAGGTCTACTCTATTAAGAGCTTTAGCAACACTATTTAGTGTGCACTCGGTTAAGATATTTACCAAGGATTGTTAAATCCACCTTTCTTGAAAGGATTTATTCTATTTGCTATAATTTTTAGATTGTATTAAAAAATATTCAATGAAATGAGTGTATGCAATCTACAATTTCTGATTACAGATCCATTAAAAATTAAAAGTATAATGTATCACCTAATGTGATTGATTAATACCTATGTTTGTCGGTAGCCTTGATTCTTGGTTCTTGATAACCTATTTCATCTTTTTTATGCTATGCTTCTTGAAACTCTTAGTCTGATCCACAGATGTGCTCCTTGGATACTATCATCCTCTCCTCCATGTGAAATGAATGATTACACATCTATTAATACAATAGATTGACCTAATTAAGTTTAATGTATTACAAATATAACTCTATGATCAAAGGTTTACAACTTGACCTTTATCTCCTAGTTTGCATGTTTTTAATCAGTTAGACTGATTAAAATAATTACAATTACATTGCTTGTCCCTCAAGAAATGGTTTTAAATCAAATCAAAATGCTAAATATAAAACATAAGTGTTTTATCTGACGTGGAAGTCAGGTCCACATTTCTTAGAATATAACTAACTTTTGATGATTGATGCTTAGGTTTCTCTCTTGTTTGTCAGTTGATGTTCCTTCCGTGAACTGTCCATTGGGTTCCTCTATTTCTTCTCTATCAGTTTACACTTTAACATTTTTTGGTTGAACTATACAAATTGTGTCAGGTTTGTCTTGTGACCTGTCTTTTCGAGTTTCTCTTGAACTTAACACTTTTGTTGACCTTTGTTATCTATACTTTCAATTTGTACTTAAATCCTGTCTTTCGGTGTAGGTGTTACCAATGGTTCAAAAACTGTTTTCTCTTTGCATACTAATGGTAAAATGTGTCATCAATATCCCCCTTTGACATTAGTATCAAAAATTGATATCTGAAAAATACTAAAATGTGTAGTATGTACACCATGTGTTTACCTTGTCATTTATGACTCCCCCTATGTATATGTATATAAATGTAAAATTGCCTTTATACTATACTCCCTTTTCACCTTCTCTTCATATCATTTTCCCCTTTGTATTATATCATTCTCTCCTTTTACTATTATACATATCATATTCCCCCTTTTTTGATAGTAAGGGAAAAGGTGTATACTTACAACTTATCAAAAATATGGGAATGGGAATTATTCATGTCTTCCATCAGTTTATCCCATTTCTCCTTTAGGTGTTCAAGATCCATTTTCTCTAGTGTGATTCGGACATGCATATCATAGATGATGTCTGCTATAGACATCTCTAGGGTGGCAATTAACTATCTTTCTGAAGTCAAATGTTCATGCAGAAGTGTAAGATTTGGTAGCATTAGAGCCTGTAGCTCAGTAACCTCTTCTCTAAAATTAGTTTCTATCTCTATAATTTCCTATCTCAACCTTCTAGATTTCTTAATCTTTTCCAAATTCATCTTGATTGCATTGTCATTTTTGGTTAGACTGTGTGCACTTGTATTTAGATCAAAATCTATTTGTGCAATCTTATCACTATTTTACTTAGTGAATTTCTCTAAAGTGCACATCTTTTGTATTAAGGAAATAGCTTCAAATCTTATTGGATCTAATTCATTTGCAAATTCTGAGAGCTTTACCTTATTTCCTGCCACTTCTTGGCTGATCTTTTCTGTCAATTTGTATTGATATTTTTGTTCTGCTCATTCTTCAATTGCTTTTTCTGCATCCACATTCTGAGATGTGATGACCTTGGTCAAAATGGAAAGTTGATCAAGGATGGGGGCATCTTGATCAACATCTATGTCAGGCACTATTTGTGTCAATATATCCCTTGTAGTTTCTAACACTAGGGTTTCTCTGTGCTCCTTTCTGAGCTTTTCTTGTATATATTTCCTTTGACATATTTCCCCATACTCTTGGAGAGATTCAAAGTCCAATGTAGAAGGGTCACACTTTGGTATCTCAATGATTTCATCTAGTGTTACCTCTAGCCTAGTCTTCTTTGTCTTCTTCTTTTTCTTGGATGCTAAGTGGGAAGCATTGGAATGTAGCACCAAAGAAAGATCCTTTGCTTGCTCAGATGTGCTTGATAAAGGATTTTGTGGTATTGTGTCTTTTTCCTACTACTCGGTACCAGCCTGTCAGTTGGGAGTCGACATCTCCACATCAACCTTTGTTTTATCTGCAACATCTCCTTCAGTATCCTTAGGAGTATCATCTTCTTTCCTCTCTTCTTCACCTTTTTCTTTCTTCCCTTCATCCATTTTTTGTTGTGCTCCATATATGACATGTTGTTCATCATTACCCTAATCCTCGGTTATGCTTGCATCAGGCTTGGGTGAGTTTTCCTTTTGTGAGATTATGTTAATCGCTCATATTAACAATGGCATTTTGCCCGGTATATTCACCTGTGCAGCATCCATAGTTGTGTCATGTTCATTGGTTTGGGATGGGACAATAGTGACATCTTCATCTTTTTGTACCTCATCTATAAGATCTCCTTTAGTAATATCAATTATAGTATTATCGGGCCATGTTTCATCTATAGTGTCCATATCCTTGTTAGCTTTTGTGTTTAATGCTTCTTCATTAACATCCTCATCAGTTATAAGAATATCTTCGGGGCTCAGTTTAGCCTGATCTATGTGTGGATTTTTGGTGAGTGCTATTTATGGCTTAGGACTTGTGTCCTTTTTAGGTACATCAAGTATCTTTATCCATTCATCCTCACTTTTTCTATAAAGTTCAATTAGATGTCCCTTTAGCACTTGGTAGGCTCTTAAATTTGGTGAGAACCTGTTGGAATGTTTCTTCATCATTTCTTCAATCTCTTCCATCTTAGATTCAGGTGGCTTGACTATTACTAGGGACTCTTTCCCTTATTTTTTTCTCTTCCTTTAGAGCATAGGTCCACCTAGCCGACAATCTATTCATAAGTGCTTTACACATTTTATCTTCAAACTATTTTGGAACATATTTGAATATGTTCATCATTGTGATAATTGCCTCCTCTATCTTATTTTGATCCTCGGGATCCAATGTTAGCCATTTCCTAATCTTAGGGTCTGTGATTGAACCTGACTTGATGGTAGATTCACATACCTCATCAATTGTAGAAGGAAGTGTGTTCTTAACAAATTGTTCATATTTTTTGGTTTCCTCTATGTCTTCCTTAGTTCTGATGAAATTTCTTGTTTTTATTGGTGCATTTTTCTCAGTTTGAGGATTTTTTTTATAGGTCCTTACTTGGCCTTTCTTGATAGGTGGTGAGTCTGCATTAGCAGTTTAACTCCTTTTCCTTTGTGTAGAAGTTTTTCTAGGATTCTTCAGAGGTGGTGCATCAGAATTTGTGGATTCTGAGTCACTCACCTTCTCAGCTTCACCGACGGGTGACTGACCCTCAGATTATTTTATCTGTTTTGTTTCCTCTTCATTTAACGACAAATTTTTCTTCAAATTCTTAACCATTTTCTCTTTCTTTCTATCAATTTTCTTCACAACTAAGCCAATTTTTCTCCTTTCCTTGGCTTCCTCATAAGTTCCAAACTTAGTTTGTGACTTGTCCAATGGTTCATTTATCAATGCCTCAATAGCATTTGTTTCTTGATCTATGTTAACCACATAGTCAAGTGGTGCTAGCCATTCTATCCTTGGTACAACTAGATTTATATAGGTGTAATCAGTGTCCACCATAAAAAATGTTATTCTTGTACTTTTCTACTATTTGTTCTAGTATCCTCATCCTCTTCTTCATTATGTCTTTGAGTCCAGTGAAGTATTCATCCATGACTGATTTAAAATTATCTCCTAGTGATTTTATGAACTCACTAATCTGTGTGGTCATTGGTCGGGTAGTGTCCCATTTGATATTGGAGATAGATGGGAAGGATTCTTGAAAATAGAAAAATATGCACATAATGAGTGAACCAAAATTACATGATTTAGACTTTGTAGTCCTAATTGTCCTCATGTTCTCATCTAATTGCCTTAGTAGAAGTTTTGATAGATCTAACTACAGTCCCTTCTTAACAATTTTTTTTTCTATATCCACTACTCCGGATGAAATATTGTTCATCCTTCTAGCCTGAAAGAAATTGTATCCTAAGACATATGCTCCAAATTTAATTTCATCATCAGTGATGGTGGATAGCTTTAATCCTCTTTCATCCCATGTTGCTCCTGTGTTCTTTTCAATGTTAGCGTGAGGGGGGTGCTTTAGTGCCTTTTCTTTATCAGTTATAGGATAACCGGTAACAACGAGTATAAAATTCATAGTTATTAGTTTTGGCTCATCGAACCATAAATTGTGGTCATGCACTCTGCTTAGTATTAACTGAATCCATTCGGCCTTGAATTCCTTCGGGAATAATAGGATATTTGTGAGCCCTTTCACTTCAATATTCTTATGTTCTCTTTTGATTATTCCATCATATTTGAAAATATTTTTGTAAGCTTTCTCAACCTCAAGATCTCCTATTTCTGCAATCTTGCAATGAATATATGCTCAGACGTCCTCAACAAGAAAAACCCTAGCTGGTATACTAGAAAATGCACCAGTGTTGTCAGATTGTGAAGAAAACTCAAGATAAATATTGTAATGAGCTTATTCACAAGTGGAATTCTTAATTAGATTAACCTTTTTCTCCTTTGCATTCTTGATCTTGGAGGTTGGTGAAGTAGTTGCCATTGTTTCATAAATTAGGGCTTTTTTTGTAAAAGAAAACAAAGTTCTTGGTGAATGTTGTTACTTACTTTAACCTTCTGTGACTGCTAGGATTCTTTCTGAGTGCTATGAACAGGGTTTAATTCTCTCTACAATCTATTGGCTTCATGCTCTTGTTTTGCTCTGCTTCTTCACTCAAATCGCTTTGTTAACAATGAGTTATCCCGTTGACTATTTATAGAATTTTTACCCTAACTTGTGTCATAAATGCTCACCCACTTCTTAGTATTTGAAGATGGAGTCTTTGGGTACCATACACACTTCATTCTTGGCAAGAATGTGATGCTTGGGCGAGGTTTCAACTCATTTGACTATTTACCGATGGATCTTGGTATATGGCGAAGACAACATTTGTCTTTTTACATGATTACTGATGGAGCTCGGTTTACACTAGCGACTTATCTTTGTATGTGTTAATCGATGATGCTCGGTAAGTATAGAAAACTTACCATTGTATGTACATATATTATTTTTGGTAGGAATTGATCGATGAGAGTGAATTTATAGAATCATAACAAGTAATACCATTGTGCATCTTTAATCATCCTAGTTTGGCATTTCATCAATGTATAATGGAACTGATGCAAAATATGACTTGGTATAATACAGTTCCATACTTGTTCTACTTAGGTGATGATGGTGATTTCATCAGATCCATTGGATAAGATGTCACCATTTGCATTTCTTGGTCCAGCATCTTCAGTGTTTATATCTTTCCTCCACATTTTTTTTCTCATCTTCCTGATGTCTTCAATGGTGTTTCCATTGGAAAATGTGCTTGTCTTTGTCACTCAGTCTTTGCAATCCTTTCTTAGATGACCAACTTTATGATAGTGTAAACATGTCATTCTGGGGTTAGTCTAGCTCCTAGACTTTCTCATCCTTTGTCTCAAGCAGTTTGCAGCTATGTGTTCAAATCTTCCACATGCTGTGCAGTTTTCCCATGTATTGTAATCCCAGACATATGAGTTACCGAATCTTTTCATTTGATAGGCAGTTTCATTTTCTTTAGGCTTCCATGCTTGCCTTTTCTTCTTCCTACATTCAAGAGATGTGTGCACATGGATTTTTCAAGTAGGACAATATTTGTCCATGTACATTTCCTTCTTTGGTTGTTTCACCTCATATTTACATTCATATGCTTTATGTCCTTTTTTGTTAGATTTATAACAATTTCCTATGAATGAAGGTGTGGAGTTAGGAATACCTTTCATTTTTCTCCTGCAAAAATTTGATGTGTAGCTTGGTTTTCCACAATGATTGCTTGACTTCCTTCTTGGTCTTGGATTTGTGTAGACATTATTTGGATCAACTTGGTATGGTGATTCTTCATTCTTAGTATACCCTAGTCCAGTATTGTTGTTGACTCTTCTTTGTCCATCCAGAAAATCATCCATTCTTTTAGTGCTTTCTTCAGCTCTCTTGATCATGTCATTATGTTGTTTCTGAATTCTCATTTCATGCTTCACTTTTTCATTTTATTCTCTTAGCTCACTGATAGCTTCTACTCTTTCAATTAGTTCAATGTTCATTATGTTTTCTTCCTGACTCATAGGAATAATCTGATTAGTGATCTCATGATGATGTCCTATAAGTCTTTGTATTTCTCACTCTTTCTCTTGAAGCTCTTCAATAATACTCCTCTTGTCATCAATAGCTAGTGTTATTTTTTTCTCGGCCTGTATAGCATTGTTCATGACATCAATCATTCTTACCATCTACATCTCTTGACCGATTTGCAGAGATTTCACTTGTCCATCTAAATGTTGATTGATTTCATTCAGACTTGTGATGCTTTCTTTAGATGTGTCTAATGCTTTTGCTAGTTGTAGATCCTGAAGACTCAAATAGATCAAGTATCTCTTCCTTGTGATAGTATGTTTCATTACAGAGAGATGTCATAATATTTCTTGTTAGAATACTTCAGAGATAACTGAGAGGGGGGGTGAATCAGTTATTTGCAACTTTAAATATTTTGTACTTATTAATCAAGATTGATACAAAGTAAATATAGATTCAGATAACACATTACACAACACATCAATTTGGTTACGGGGAAACCAAATGGTAAAAACCCCAATGGGAATTGGTACCCATAAAGAACTATACTATTTATAGTAATCCCTGTTAGATGATTCTTCAACCTTGTTAGGAGTTGTACAATACAATACAGTAGTATAGTTCACCTAGTTAAGGGTCGGACCCTGTTAGGAGTCTTTTACATGTAACCCTATTAGGAGTGGAGGACTCACTGTCCAAGTGGTGAAGGCTACAACCTTCTGGTTATTTGATACACATTGTATCAACAAGATGAACTATTGTTTGTGACACTGCTTGTCAGATCAGTTCCTTTTATGCACTGATGCTTTAACCTCGTGTAAAGAAATATAACAATCTAATCTATATTCTGAATGCTTCAACATAAACATCTATATTATCAATATATGATAAATATAGCTTTGCTGCATCAACACTCTGCTCTACTCTTCAATCTCTGGCTTTCACAACTCTTCTCATTACAAATAAACTTCTATAAGTACATACACCAAGTATGAGATCATGGGACCTATAGGACAACTCTTCTTAAACTCCTTGTCGGCTCTACTAAGCGCGCAAGTATAATTACAACCGTGCAAGTACTAACTAAATAGACGCGTCGCTTCACTGAGTCGGCTTCATCAATTTAACCATAACTTTGCAATCTTCTTGAAACACATTTGGCACGCATAGATTAATATCAAAAAATCATAATGCATCATGAATATACACACACATATCATGAAGATAGGTGCAACTCGATCAACACGTTACATACGTCGGCCTTAAGCTGTTATTCCTCGAAAATTGTAACCGTCACTAACAGAATTATGTATCTTTACTGAAATATCATATCTAAGTTTGCGTGTATGAACATAGCATAGTAAACATGTATCTATCCACGCTGGTCTTCATGTCATCATATGGATAAGTACATACAGAAGTACTACTGAGTATTATATGTTGTCATCAATGACAAACATACAATCATTCAACTGTTCTAAATCAAATCTCCAACAATATCCCCCTTTGGCATTGATGGAAAAATATGGTAAAAACAACTTCTTGTTCATGGTGTCTTCTTTCTTTTACAATCTTCTCAATATCCTCAACAAAGATTTGTCTACACTATTGTAGTTTCATGTACTGTGTATTCTCTGAATACTCCCCCATTGTCATGCTTCCCTACTGTGTTCCTTTACTCCCCCA
>MU224560.1:854841-880388 GCA_018584345.1 Thuja plicata
CATAATCCAATGTCACTTCCTTGTCTGCAACTTTTTCTCTCAGAAAGTGATACTTGATCTCTATGTGTTTTGTCTTTGCGTGCATTACAGGGTTCTTAGACATGTTAATAGTACTGGTGTTGTCACAATGAATAACAATAGGATAGTCGACCTGCATACCAAATTCTTTAACCATCTGTTTGATCCAAACAATTGTTGTACAATTGAGTGCTGCTACAACATATTCTGCCTCTGCTGTTGACTAAGAAATACACTTTATCTTCTTGCTTGTCCAAGATACCAACTTCTCTCTGAGAAATACTGCTCCTCCTAAAGTTCTCTTCCTGTCATCAATACAACCTGCCCAATCTGCATCAGTATACACATGAATTTGTGTATTCTCTAATTTAGGATACCATAAACCATAGTATATAGTTCCCTTAAGATATCTAAATATCCTCTTGATTTCCATTAAGTGATTATGCTTGGGTTCAGCTCCAAATCTTCCAACAATGCCAATTGCATTAGATATGTCAGGTCTTGATTGAGTTAGATAAATAAGCTTTCCAATCATAGATTTGTACAATGTTTTATCAACTGCTGTGGAGTCATCATCTTTTGAAAGTTTACTTCCTGTGATCATAGGGGTGCATACAGGCTTGCAATCCTCCATCTTGAAGGTTTTTAGTATTTCCTTCACATATTTTGACTAGTTAATGAATATTCCTTTGTCTGTTTACTTTACATTCAATCCTAAGAAGTATTTTATAGGACCAATCATACTCATTTCAAATTCATTTTGCATTTCTTTTGCAAATGCATTATTAAGCTTGTCATTACCTGCAAAGATAATTTCACAACAAATATGCCAACTAATAGTAATCCATCAGGTGTTTCTCTTATGAACAAATTGTAATCTACTGCTGCTTTCTTGAATCCAATCTTGGTGAGATATCGATCTAATCTTTCATACCATGCTCTTGGGGCCTGTTTGAGTCCATAGAGTGCTTTCTTCAGTCTACATACCATGTCTGGTCTATCTAAAAGGTTAAATCCTTCAGGCTATTCTATGTAGACTTCTTCTTTTAATTCACCATTTAAGAAGGTTGATTTGACATCCATTTGATAAACTTTAAAGTCTTTTATTGTTGCATATGCCAAAAATAATTTTATGGCTTCCAGTCTACTTACAAGGGCAAATGTATTAGTGTAATCTATTCCTTCTTTCGGCGCATATCCTTTACATACTAATCTTTCTTTGTTTCTTATTACTATACTTTCTTCATTCATTTTGTTTCTGAAAAACCACTTTGTTCCAATCACATTTTTATCACTTGGTCGAGGAACCAATTCCCATGTGTCATTCTTGATTATCTATTCCAGTTCTTCTTTCATTGCATTTTTCCAATCAGAATCATTACAAGCATCTTCAACACTTAAAGGTTCAAATTGTGAAAGTAAACATACCTCTTCATCTACTGTTAGATTCTTTTCTTTTGATCTGGTCAAAAAAATGCTGCTATGATCTTCAATGATATCATTTTTAGAGTGGTATCTAGATGTAAACTTAGGAACCTTAGGTGTGATTTCTTCCTCTATAATCTGTGGTTCTTCATTGCTTGAATCAGGGTCATTGCATGAGACATCAATGTAATCAAACATTTCTTCAATCACAGTATCTTTATTGTTAGGTCTGGATTCTTCTTCAATCAAAGGTGCATATTCATAGTACCTCTCTTGAAACATAAACTTCTCATCAATCTTAACATGCGTGCTTTCAATTATCTTCTTTAATCTTAAATTGAAACATCTGTAAGCTTTGCTTTTTTTAGAGTAACCAAGAAAGATACCTTCATCACTCCTAGCATCAAACTTGCCAACACTGTCATCTCTCTTGATGTAGCATTTGCTGTCAAATATTCTAAAATATTTTATGTGGGTATATTGCCAAACCAAAGTTCATAGGGTGTCTTGTCCACACCTGGTCTCAATTGTGTTATGTTGATAGTATACACTATTGTGTTCACTGCATCTCTCCAATAGGTGTGTGCCACTTTTCCTTCAATCATAATGGTGTGTGTTTTATCAAGTATAATCATGTTTCTCCTTTCTGCAATTCCATTTTTTTGAGGTGTTCTAGGGGCACTCAACTGCCTTTTTATTCCATGTTCTTCACAGTAGTCATAAAACTGGTCAGAGGTGAATTCTCGTCCTTTATCTGATCTTAAACATTTAAGTTTTAGTCCAGATTCATTCTCAACCTTTGCTTTGAATATTTTGAACTTCTCAAAGGCTTCTGACTTCTCTTTTAAGAATGCAACCCACATCATCCTAGAAAAATCATCAACAAACATAATAAAGTACCTTTCACCATAGTATGATCTTGTTTGAGTAGGACCACATAAATCTATGTGCACTAAGTCCAACTTGTTTTTAGTTGAGGTCTACTTGCTTCTAAAGGAACTCCTTACATGTTTACCCATAACACATTCCCTGCAAATTGTGTCAACTGGTCTTGCAATGCTTGGAAGGTCTCTAATTGCCATGACATTGTTGATCTTTACTATATTATCAAAATTGATATGACAAAGTCTCTTGTGCCATAACCAACTATCATCCACCTTTGCAACAAAACAACTTACGTCTGAATTAAGCTTAAAAACATTACCTTTTGTTTTAGAGCCTGATGCAATCATGTCTCCATCCTTGTTGCTAATGATGCACTTGTTGTCTTTGAACTCCAAATGATAACCTTTGTCAAGTAGTTGTCCAACACTCAGCAAGTTATGATGCAATCCATCAACATATAGAACATCATCTGTCTTATTCTTTCCATCTAGGGTTATGGAACCTCTTCCTATGATAGGTTTAGGAGTGTTATCTCCAAATCTAACCATACCACCTTTGTATTTGTCTAGATGAACAAATTTGTCTTTATCACCTGTCATGTGATGTGAGCATCCACTGTCAATGATCCAATCAGTTCTGACATCTACTTTGGAAATTAAGGCTAATTCATGATCTTCTTCTTTATCTGTAATGTCCATATCTTTGAGAAACCTTTCCATGTCTTTAAGAGCAACAAATCCAGTTTCATCTTCTCCTGAATCTTCATCAGTTACACCTTCTTCAGCATGATAACATTCCTTCCTATACTTAGGTTTATAATCAGATCTGAACTTCTTGACTCTTATGGGAAACTTGGATGCAAAGTGACCAATCTTATTACATGAAAAACACTTAAATGGAATTTGTCCTTCTTACTTTCCTTTTCCTTTCTTTTCTCTTTTAGCAATCATAGCAATTATCTCTTCTAGCTCTTCATCAGTTTCTTCATTCTCATTATGACTAGAGATGTGTGAGGAGTTTTTACTGTGGATTAAAGCTTTGAAGGCTGTTTCATTCTTAGGTTCATTCTTCAATCTTGATATTTAAAATGCAGAGAGTTTTCTGATCAAGGTCTCTCTCTTGAATTCTTGTGAGAATTGCATATTTTCCTCTAGAATACTAATCTTGTTTTCATAGTCTGATGTTAAAGTGGTTAATAACTTATCCATTATATCTTCTTCTGAAATTTTACCTCCATGGTTTCTGATTCCAGATTCTGCTTCATTTAACCTCTGATTATAATCTCTAATTTTCTCTTCTGGTAACATCCCGAGATTGTTGTATTTCTTCTTCCATGTCTTCCTGCATGCATTCTTTTCTTGACCATCTCCTTCAAACATGTCTTCTAAATACTTCCATATGACATTTGCTTTGTAAAACTTCTTGATCTTGAAAAATTCACTGTCAGATAAGGCGCTGATTAGGGCTTCTTTGGCAATTGCATTATTGGTAAATGTTTCCTTTTGTCTTCTAGTAGCATCATCCTTTGCAAGGTCTTTTAGAGATGGGATTTCAACCTCTTGTGTAGCAATCTCAAAGATCTCAAATCCAATGCACTGTAGATGTGTTACCATTTTATTTTTCCAGTCCAAATAGTTCTCTCCATCAAACTTAGGGCTGTCTTTTCTGAAGTATGCCATATTGATCTACCTTAAGCTATTAGGCTTTCTCTCCAAGGCACTAGGCTCTGATACCAATTGTTAGAATACTTCAGAGATAACTAAGACAGGGGGGTGAATCAGTTATTTGCAACTTTCAATCCTTTATACTTATTAATCAAGATTGATACAAAGTAAATACACATTGAGATAACACATTACACAACACATCAATTTAGTTATTTGGAAACCAAATGGTAAAAACCCCGGTGGGAATTAGTACCCACAAAGAACTATACTATTTATAGTAATCCTTGTTAAAAGATTCTTCAACCCTGTTAGGAGTTTTACAATACAATGTAGTAGTATAGTTGACCTAGTTAAGGGTCAGACCCTGTTAGGATTCTTTTACATGTAACCCTATTAGGGGTGGAGGACTCACTGTCCAAGTGGTGAAGGCTACAACCTTCTGGTTATTTGATACACACTGTATCAACAAGATGAACTGCTATTTGTGATACTGCTTGTCTGATCAGTTCCTTTTATGCCCTGATGCTTTAATCTCTTGTAAATAAATATAAAAATATAATCTGTATTCTGAATGCTTCAACATAAACATCTATATTATCAATATATGATAAATATAGCTTTGTTGCATCAACACTCTGCTCTACTCTTCAATCTCTGGCTTTCGCAACTCTTCTCATTATAAATGACCTTCTATAAGTACATAAACCAAGTATGAGACCATGGGACATGTAGGAAAACTCTTCTTAACATCCTTGTCGGCTCTACTAAGTGCACAAATATAATTACAACCACGCAAGTACTAACTGAATAGACGTGTCGCTTCACTGAGTCGGCTTAATCAATTTAACCATAACTTTGCAATCTTCTTGAAACACATTTGGTGTGCTTATATTAATATCAACAACTCATAACACATCATGAATATACACACGCATATAATGAAGAGAGGCGCAACTCGATCAACACATTACATATGTTGGCCTTAAACCGTTATTCCTCCACAACTGTAACCGTCACTAACATAATTACATATCTTTACTGAAATATCATATCTGAGTCTGCGTGTATGAACATAGCTCAGTAAACATGTCAAAAACATGTATCTATCCACACTGGTCTTCATGTCATCATATGGATAAGTACATACAGAAGCACTGCTGAGTATTATATGTTGTCATTAATGACAAACATACAATCATTCAACTATTCAGAATCAAATCTCCAACATTTCTTTCATCCAACAACTATATCATCTTGATTCTGGATTCTTTATATTTTTCATATAATATTTTTATCTCTAGCTTATTATTCTCAATGCTCTTGTCTATCTTGTACCTTTCCATTGTATGATTTTTTCTCTTAAGTCTTTAAAATTTTCCAATTAAGAGATCTAGCTCTGATACCAATTGTTGGAAATAATGGAATGATGTACTGAGAGGGGAGGGGCTAATCAATACCCTCAAAACTTTTATCAATTAACCATTATCCTTTTAGTAATCAATTTTATTAACAACCATTTATGTTATCTTATCTTTGTGTATGCTATATCGATTCATTAACTCAATAAGCATGTAAAAAATTCATAGAAACATTCATGAAATGTATAGACACATGACACAAGATTTGGTAATGCATAAAACCCCTGTTATAAAGTAAAAACTGTTGTGGGGATGAAACCCACAAGGCTTGACTATCTGCAGAATGGAAGGGGCCAGTTAAGGCTTACAATTTGATCACTTATGATGATCTACCCTATTAGGAGTATTATGTCAAGATCTACCCTGTTAAGAGATTTAGCAACATTGTTTAGTGTGCACTCGGTTAAGATATTTACAAAGGATTGTTAAATCCACCTTTCTTGAAAGGATTTCTTCTATTTGCTACACTTGTTAGAATATAGTAAACAATATTTAGTGACTTGAGTGTATGCAATCTACAATTGATGATTACAGATCCATTAAATATTACAATTATAATGTATCACCTAATCTGATTGATTAATACCTTTGTTTCTCGGTAGCCTTGATTCTTGGTTCTTGATAACCTATTTCATCTTTTGTTGTTCTGCTTCTTGAAACTCTTAGTATGATCTATAGATGCACTCCTTGGATACTATAATCCTCTCCTCCATATGAAATTAATGATTACACATCTCTTTATATAATAGATTGACCTAATTAAGTTTCATGTATTAAAAATATAACTCTATGATCAAAGGTTTACAACTTGACCTTGATCTCCTAGTTTGCATGTTTTTAATCAGTTAGACTGATTAAAACAATTACAATTAAATTTCTTGTCCTTAAAGAAATGGTTTTAAATCAAATCAAAATGCTAAATATAAAACATTATTGTTTTATCTAACATGGAAGTTAGATCCACATTTCTCTGAATATAACTGACTTTTGGTGATTGATGCTTGGGTTTCTCTATTGTTTGTTAGTCGGTGTTCCTTCTATGAATTGTTCATAGGGTTCCCTTACTCTATTGGGTTCCTCTATTTCCACTATGTCAATTTACACTTTAACATTTTCAGGTTGAACTATGCAAACTGTGTTGGGTTTCTCTTTTGATTTGTCTTGTCGGGTTTCTCTTGAACTTAACACTTTCAGTGACCTTTGTTATCTATACTTTCAGTTTGTATTGAAAGCATTTCTTTTAGTGTAGGTGTTACCGATGGTTCAAAAATTATTTTCCCTTTTCATACTCATGGAAAAATGTGTCATCATTTACTTTCCCCTTCCCATTTCATCGAAGAAGATTTTTTGAGCTAATGGTTCATGGCTTATATGCTACATCTTTTGGATGGCTTAATAGAGGATATTTTGTGTTGTATTGAATATATAGCTAGAGATGCTTCAGATATATGTTCTTGTGATGTGTATGAAAATACATGAGATATTGTGAATAAACAAAAAGGAAAAGTGTAGAAATATAGAGATGAAATCAATGACTAATGTATACAACATTGCAGAGGAAAGAATTTGTACTCAATTCAAACATAATCATTATAGTTAGTTTCATCATAATCTATCCCCGCAAAAGTGATCTTGAGTGGTTTAAAAGTAATTTTATCTTGTCCTAAGGAAATTTTCCTTAGTCTGCAAGTCCATTTTAGGATTAGTGAACTCCTTAGCCTTTGGCCTAAACTCTTGTAGTCAAATTCTTCATATAGTGAGTGTTATTCTCCCCATGACAAGTTGTTCTCTTCATGTTTCAGTTGATTATTTTTGCACATGATTTATATAAATGAATGTTTAGTAATGGATTTAATATTTAAAGTGTATGCTAATTTAAAACCCCTCTCAACATCATAAATTTTTCTACAATTCATATCAGAGAAAGGTTCCTGAAGAATCAATCTAAGAGCTAATATAGATCTAGGATTTTAACACCATATTTGAATCTAAGAAATAATTTGATGCTATGGAAATAAATGAATAGGATATTAATGCAATTGTGGCTCTTAAAGGTAACTTAAAATGTGATCTTAATTAACTGGATATCGTTCAAGGAAAGTGCAAGAAAGCTGAAGAAAACATTGCCCATATAAAGTGACAAGTTGAAGATGAAAAAAGGATCAATAGAAATCTTGAAACAAACTACAAGTCAAAGAAAAAGAATACAACAAAATTGAAAGAGATGTTTCTATGCTAAGAAAAGAACAAAAAGAATCTAAAGGGAACATAAAGCCTATTAATTTTACTAAACATGAGAAAGAGATTGAAATATTGAAAAAGAGTAAATTGAAATAAATCTAAAGCTTTAAGGTGGTAGCGACCTTCTTAATGAAATGCTAAGTTCATAGAAACCCTCAAAAGACAAAGGTGGGCTTATTTTTGACAAAGGAGAAAGCTCTATGACTCTTAAATAAGTTTAAAAAGGAAACAAAATGGTCAAGGATGAATCCAAGAAGGATACTAAAGATAAAAAAGGCTTCACCCTTGTCTAGAGGAATAAGTTATTTAAAATAATTTCCCTTCTCCTACTTTATCAAGGTACCCTATACCTTTCAATGGTAAATGTTTTTCATGCAATAAGTATGGGTACAAAGCTAGTGAATGTAGAAGTCAAATTATATCATAACATTTTTATGGTAAATATTTTTTATTAAGATGATAGGGAAATGGCCCTAAACCCATATAGAATCAATCATATTACATCATAAACTAGAGACCCATACTTTGGGCCATTGCATCCAGAAGCCACAAAGCCATCAGAGAGCAAAATCAATCAAAAACATATGAGTAGTTATATCAACTAAATCTAAACTATCAATAGCACTATACTTGTCCATAATATTATGGCAAATATTATGATTGCAATAAGAATGGGAATAGGGAATATTAATGTACTAGGTCCATTGGGTTAACATAGGCATTAGAGTGAAATGTGAAATGAATGGGGAGAAAAACCAGAGCCCAAGCCAACTCCACTACCTATTCGGTCTTTTCAACATATATTATTATCCGCACAACAAATATTGGAATATGACTATTGAATGCAAATCTAATGGTAAAATGAATAGAAATTGTCAGCACTTAGGACCTACATGTTTTAATTGCAGTAAATTTTGGCATGTTTCTAGGTTCTATAGCAAGATGAATTAGAGATCATTTGTTTTGGAAAATCAGAAATTTGATGTCAATAAAAAAGAGAGAAAAAATGAAGAAGATTTGGGTAAAGAAATCATAAGAGAATGTGGATGAAAAATTAGTGGATGTCTTTGTGTCCTCTGATTGTATTGATGTTTCCTCTAGAAACTAAATAAAGAAGCATGGTATAAGGTGGAGACCTATCTATAAATTTGAAGAACCCCCAAAAAATTTGTGTGCTGAATAGTTTTTGGCATAATAGATGTATTGATATTATTATTAAAGTAAATCTTGTCTTTGTAGAGGCTTATAGAGTTTTCTTTGTTCATTGTCTCAACAAAGTAGTAGCTTTCTACAGAATCCCTTGATGGTCAGAAATCATGAATGTATGTGTCCTTTTGTGTCAGTTGGAAATTGATATATTGGATTTTTGAAAATATTACATTTGTGTGCATGAATTATGTACCTGCAAGCTGCAGCACAACACTTCAATATGTTATTGCATCAATGGTTAGAAAGATTGAAATGAATTGAAAAGTATAAGGAAACCATGGAAATTGAAATATTGCTTCCTATCTAGAAAGAGTATGATTTAAGCTATAAATGGTCCTCAGATTATGTATTATTTTAGGGACACATTTAGTCCTAGAATGGAACATTCCTTGAGAAATTGAAGATATCTATCATGCAATTCATACTAGAAATGATGCAAGGGTTCAGTAAAGCTAATTAGCTATCAAAATCATGAAAATAGAATGACAACATAAGAGTGCAATTAAAATTCTAAAATTTGGGACCTATTGAGCTAAAAATTCACTCCTTTTATGGGATAATTTGAGAAATGAGTGGTTGAGATCAACTTGTGACAAGAGATGAGGATTGAATCTTCGGTGATCCATGCGACCGATCCATGTGAGTGAACTCGCATTGGTTCATGGATTGAATTTCCATGTGCAAGTGATGAGTTGTATTTAATTCCTTTTAATTAATTACTTTATCCAAGGATTTAATTCAGTTGATTTGATTTAGATAGACCAAGGTAATTAATGTAAGTTAGTGATGAAATCACTTTGATTTTAAGAGATTAATTTTCTTTTTGATAAATTATGCCAATAATCAAATAGTTGGAATGACATAATTAAGAGAATGATCACATTTAGGGAAAATAGGGTCTCTAGTTAGAGTATACAAATTAGGGTGGTTACATTTTCCCCTCTTTGAATTGATGTGCAAGTAGTGCATTAATTCAAAGAGTGCTTGATGTTGACTTCAAAAAGTTTAAGAATTTTGCACTTGATTGAACAAAATAGAGCTGATGAGATCAGTCTTGAACTTGATTGACCTAAGATTGATTGTATCGAATTCAAACTTGATCAAATGAAGTTTTATTGAATACATATCTAGAGATACCAATTCTGAAATTGATCGAACAAGGATTGATAATACTGACTCCAAACTTTGATTGAACAAATGTCAGTATGAAGCTACTAAGAGCTGTGACATATCAATTCTGAACTTGATCAAATGAGAATTGATAAAATTGACTCTAAACTTGATCAAACGAAGGATAGTAAGAAGTTTTTGAGATCTTGATAAAGATCTAAGAGATTGTAGAAATAGATATCTGGCTTGTTTAGCATTGAAGCCTTCTATCCAATAGTCCCAACTTGATCGAAGGAAACTAAAATGCCCCTAGTCTTTTGATGATGAAGTAAGTTTTGTTGTGTAAGAAAGAATTTGATTGCTTTTAAGTGTCCTCAGGAATGAAATAAAAAGAAATATAATAAAATCCCTCTTTAGAATGACAAATCGGTGGAACTGGTCAATTAGATCAATGAAGAATCAATTATAAGGTGAGATGAAGAGAAAATATGTTAAGAGAAAACACAATTTTACCAAGTTGAATACTTTAAAATGTTAATTGTGATCTTGATAAAATGATGTATGACCAATATTTTGACATGTAATGTTTAGCTTGTTGATACAAAATCATGAAAAACTAATTGTGTAAAGCCTGAAAATTATTTTCTGAACATATATAGAAAATCTGCATTTGTTAGAGACTGTCGCAAAAATTTTCCCGTCTTGTGTAAAATATTGTCCTTGTGTTCGATTTCATTCCTGATAGATTTGAGAAGAAGAAACTAGAGTAATGATAGTCTGTTGAGAGTTCTAGAGCTTCTTTTTAGCCCTAAAAGGTCAATGTAAGTCTCAAAAATGACTATTTACCCATTCATTTTCACTTTTATCCTTTGTAAAATCTTAAGCTCTAGAGAGAAGATGGTGGTCCCCATCGAGAGAAATTGGTTTGACCTTGCGCATCGTCGCAAGATGCTAGCACATTATGCATGCCTGGTGAGTACATCGAGACCTAGCTTTGTACACTTTATGTTTCTATTTTTCTCACTTTTTGTAGAAGTTATAGGAAATTTAGTTCTAAGTCACATCCAGGGCTCTAGATTGGATCTTGTGAATCCCGTGTCACATCTAATAAGGTGAAAAATTTATGAATCACATCCCATTAAATCAGAGTTGCATCCTGTAGGTTAGCAGTCAGTCACTTTTAGTCATTTTTGCCAAAAATTTGAGTTAATTTGCATGCTCTGAAAATAAGATCGCATCTAGGTTTCTCCATTGCATCCTATAAAAATAGGATTGCATTCAGTTTTCCCCATCGCATCCTTTCATTTTAGGATTGCATATGGGATACAAGCTCGCATCTGGGAAAAACAACATCGCTTTTAGTAGAATGTGTTAAGTTTCCAATTTTAATTTTTTTTCCTCTGTTTCATTGAAAAAGACTTAGATGTTAGATTGTTTGTGTGGTTTACTTAGCTGGAATACTAATGTAAGTCTATATTTTGTGCCTGATAAACTGATTACCCTATTATGTCATTTTGAGGACCTCAACCTACATGAGTCCTTGCCTTATCTTGCTCCCTGACTAATGTGGAGCAAAAAATCATTGGTCGCCTTGGTTTATATTCTCTGATCAATTTACCTAACATCAAGGCAAATCGAGGGTTTTTGACTGCTCTTGCCAAGATATGGCACTCAGAGCACAAAACCTTCCATCTCCCCACTAGTGAGATGACTATGACCCCTAAGGATGTGTAGTGTATCATGCACATTCCTATGATGGGACGTGAGGTTCACTTTGAGTCTCGCTCTATAGTAGCGATTGTTGATGCACAGAGGTTCTTTGCCATTCCCTCCATTATATGAAGATACTTGAGTTGAGACTATATTATAGATAAGTATGAGTGCCTTCCTGTATTTATTGTTGGATTGATAGGAGGTGTCTTGATGCCTAATCATGGATGACATGGCATTTATGTGCATTTGAGTAGGGATGTTGGAGTAGGTGATTGGTTCTATCTGCATATTTGGATGGGGTAGTTGAACTCTAGACCATATGTATTGAGAGATCCATGAGATTGTTTATGAGTATTCTCAGAGCATGACCGTAGGGATACTAATTTTGTAGATCTGGTTTTGGGAGAACATCCTCGTGACACGGCCAATTGTAGATAGGCAGTGGGCACTAGAGGAGCCACATGTATATATGTATTAAGGTTATATTCAGTAGCCCCACCTTGGTAAGCTAGAGTATTGGCACAGGGTTCTCAATGATGTTATAGTGGTTGAGTGGTGACCCTATCTTTACTACAAGGAGTGGGGTTATGATCAAAGACATATGTCATACTTTTTTAGAGAAGTTACTTGATTGGACATACCAGATACACTGATTGGACATACCAGATACGCTGTGGAGAGATTCATCATCACACACATCCTAAGACAGTGTGGTAGAATTCAGGGTACATCACAAGAGCTTAGAGTGTATACCCATATCAGAGATGAAGCACAGTGGGGTACCTGATTATCTTATGAGACTACATAGAAAAATATCAGATAGATGGTTGCAATAGGCTGGGATTACCAAGCTGATGTGATTGATGTAGGTGTTACTAATGCTTATAGTTCTTACCTTCTTCATCATCAATTTCCCTGATTTATTACTCATGATGAGAGGGGGAGGTAGAGAAGACAGAGGTGGGAGAGATAGTAGAGGTGGGAGGGGAGGGAGATATGGGAGGGGTGGGAGAGATGGCAGAGGCCCTCCGGTGAACAGAGGTCAGAGACATAGCCGAGATGATAGGGGTGATGAAGGAGATGATAGGGGTGGTGGTGGTTGTGGTGGTGGAGCTGAGGGTGTAACACCACAAAATTGGCATCTTGCAACCCTAACCAATTTTTTTGCATTTGTCATTCTTCTGAATCATCAAAGTCCTATTGTACTAGGCAATTCTGAGTTTTGATTAACTCTACTCGACCTAAGTGTCAAATGCAGAAAATCCTAAATCTGCATTAATCATACATGATATTTCATTCCTAAATATCAATCAATTAGCTAAATAAACCTTATGATTGAATTAATTTAATTATAAATTCCTAGCACTTTAATTAAATTAAATTCACCCCTTTTAGCTCAAACGGATAAAAAGGAATTAAATAATATTTAATTATTAAATAAATATCCTCATTTCAAAAATTGAATTTAATTATTCAAATAATTGAGAAAATACATTTATGAGGTCATATTCTATTTATTTAATTAAATATTCTCTCAAAAATCTTCTTTCCAGTTTAGAAATAGAAACTTTGAATTAACTCTGCTTTAAAGAGAAAGAAGATAGTTAAAATGAAAAAGAAAACAGTTCACTGTTTTCTTTTAAAGAAAACTTGCTAATATGAACTATTTTTTTTATCTATTTTATTTCAAAGGAAACTTTCTATTCTGAGCAGACTCTCAGTCTATAAAATAACTCCCATTTCTCATTCAAATATGCATTGTTAGAATAACAAATTGCTGCTACATTTTATAGTTCATAATCTCATTTCTATTAAGTTCTCATTTGCAATATATTAGTTTCATTTTCTTAGATTAATCTCTTTCAAATCATGTCATAGTTTAATCTCATTTCTAGCTTAGATTAATTTTGCAACTTTCATTCTTAGATTAATCCTTGCATCACATTCATGGAGAAAAATCCTCCATTCTTAGACTGGTCTAAGTTGTGAGACTCTCGTTCTGAGAGCCATTCAAAACCCCGTCTAGATAGGAGGAAACAAGTCGAATCATACATGCATGCAAGATGAATAAATCATATTCATTTCTGTGTGTGTCTGATGAATAAGGACTGTGTTGAAGTGTATGGTTAAATAAGAAGGCCACATTTAATGTATACATTTCTGATGCCCACCATGGGGCTGAATAATCAGTTTCAGGCCTCATTTTCTTGCATTTATATTCATTTTTGTGCTTTGTCCGTACGTCTTTGTCAGAAATATCATGCAAAATTTCATAGTGTCTCGCATGAACTTTCTAGTTCTTCATGGGATAATCTATACTTCATGGTGCATGCCTGCAAGAAATTGTCACATGAAATTTGACACCAGAGACATTTATTTTCTATTTCTTATCTCAGTTTTCTGACCATTTGTTATTTCCTAACTTCTGTGTTTCTCTGATTTTATTTTTGGAACAGCTTAACAGTAGTTTGTAGGACGCTGAAAATGAAGAAAGCAATTAAAAATTACTAAGGTATTTACTGCAGGACGCTTGTCGAAGACCTTGTGTGTTTTCACAAAACTCTCATGTTTGTTTCTAGTAGTTAGAAAATACTTCAGCTTGGTGCTTAAAATGAATCATTGTATTGCATGCTTGAAGTGTTTTCTAGTTTGTAATTCCAAAGAACTATATGAACTTATCCTCTCCCCTCACCTTTATGGATCTTGGGTGTAAGAGAAATTCATATAATTCTTCTAGTGTGGCTACCTCCCAAGTGCTTTAATAGAGCTAGTGAGAATGGATTTCCCAACTGGTAGCAGGCTAAAGCCAAGCCCTTCCAAACTAGTATATAAAAAATTCCATTGTGATTAGTCTCACAATGGACATGTGTGAATTCGTTGTGCCAACCAAAATCTCCTCTAGTACCCTAGTGGTGTGTTAAAGTCCCTACATTGTTAAGGTGAAAACCTTTCTTTGAAAGGATTGGGAGAGCCCCCTTTATTGGGAAAATGACTTGATCACAACCACCTGAACGAATGTCCTTACTACAAACTTTTGTTATAGTATCCAAAAACCATCTATCTATTGGCGTGGAAGGTAAGAGACCGACTAAGATGTCCCACACTTTCATGGATCTTAGTAGAGACAACAGTCCTTTGGGAAGAAATTCTCTTGGGATTCAAAGCTTGGTGTGCCTGAGAAGTGAGTGCACATGTAAGGAGGAGCCCTTGCCTCCAAGCTTCTAAGTTGTTCGCTATGAGTAGGTGTGGATGAACTTTGGTTCAAGTGGAAATTCAACAGATACTGCCCTGGCTCAGCTAGGATTGTGATGTGTTTGTTTTTTTACTAAAAACATTCTACTTAATGTGTTTTGTGTGGGTGAATCATTTAAAAAATCAAAACAAACATCAAATTACACAACTTGCCAAATTTGAAAATGTCCAAAACAATCTGCAACTTGAACTTTCTGTCAAAACACAACATAATCTATCTCAAAAAACACAATATGGTCCTAACTATCTGATTCTATAGAATTTCGTTGTCTTCACTACCAAATCTCATGCGATATTTTGTCACCTTCGCGTCAATCTATGAGAAACTTTGTGTGACACGCTGTAAATTGTCACGTGACATTTTACAAACCTGCTGCTATTAGTTCACCAGTCTGTCATATTTTTCCTTCAATTTTTCATGCTAAACTACAAATTCTCATGCGAGCCTCTAAGAATATTCATGTGGTAAAGTACTTCTTCACGCAAGTCTGTATCATTTTGCCAAAATAGTGAGCTATTTCCCATCTGCCCAACGTCTCTATGCTAAATCTAGTTTCTATTTAGGGTTTGTTTACTTGCCTCCTATCTACACACAGTCTGCAACTAGATTTCTTGGGCTAAGAATTACGTGATTCTCACTTAAACTCATCTTGTCTCATATCTTTTGTTCTCTTTCTACTATGTTTTCATATCTTGTGTCGTGATAGTCATCTCTCAGCTTTTCTAGCCTTATTTCTGATAATTCACACCAGGTATACTTCACCTTTTGGCACTTTTGTGCATTTACCTTGAGATAGTTCCAAGCATGGTCCTAGTTAACATTCCTTGTGTAATCTTTGTCTATGACTGTTACAACTCAAAGTGGAAAAACATTCCTTTCACGTGTCACTAGAAAAGGTAGGGGTAGACCTATCAACCAAGAAGAAATTTGTTCTAAACTTTTCACACAACCCGAGTGTAGTGGGGAATCCTCACATCCCCCTTTGTTGGCTACATCTAGTGAGGAATCATCTTGATCTCCCTCTTCGGTACTTAGACCTTATGTCAAATGATCATTTCCAAGGGATTTTATTCAGGTTTGAAACTCTTTGTTCCAAGAAGATCCAAACTCTGAGGAGTTGTTACCAGAATCTGACAATGTCAACACAACAAGAGTTCTTGTAGGTACAACACTTTTGGACACTCAACCTCCTTGTATCAAATCTTTGAACACTTAACACTTGAATTCTACCAATATGGCAGACCAACCTCTAAATGTTGAACATAGTAGACCTAGTGATCAACATCACAATAGTAAAAATAGTAGAGACGATGACCACTCTAAAACCAAGGGTAAATTCCATAGTCAAGACCCTCCTAGCAATGAAGAGACTGAAATTACTCATAAAGATATCACGGATGCTCACACCAATAAAGGCTTCTGTAGGATGATGAAAATTCTCCTAAGAGAAGAAAATGAGAAGTATCTTCTCAAACTAGCCAATCAAGGGGCTAAGTTACCCTCCAACTACAATGTAGAGACACTTATCACTAAAGAGGAAGAAATTGAAAAATCTAGGTTACAAAAACAAGTTCAAAGTATGCAAGAAAAAAAATTTCAACTCATGAAGGATAAAGACAAACCTGAGCTACATAGTTCACGCTGAAAAGAGTTTGTCCATTCCCATTTGATAAAAGTCTATGCATGCCTCCTTTTTCTAAAGGAGTTGAACTTCCCAAGTACGATAAATACTTGGGTACCTCTAATCCCCAGGATCATCTGAGAGAGTTTGGTGCTCTCTATATGGAGTTCATACATGATCAAACCTACCTCATGTGTCTCTTCCCATGCAGTTTGGGAGAGTCAGTTATGGAGTGGTTCTCTAGGCTACCAACTGGCATCAAGACTTTTGAAAAAATTGCCAACTTGTTTTTGCAACACTATTCCTACAACATCCAACATTCAGTTTACATCTGAGATCTTTGCAAATTGAAACAAAACCATGGAGAACCTTTCTTGAAATTTCTCTAGAGATGGAGACAAATTTATACTAGATATTCTTGCAAAATACCAGAATCTGAAAAGTTGGACATATTTTTAGACAATCTTCTTCCCAACTTTGGGTATAAGGTACAACTGCAAGGTCCTTTGACCTTTGATGACATGATTAAGAAAGCTGTGAGAATTGAGATGTTTATGGTCAAGAAAGGAGAACTAGCCCTACATAAGGAAAATAAACAAGGGCCTTCCTCCTCAAGCAATGATAAACCCAAATTTCCCAACAAGAACCAGAATGTTGTGAATGATGGATTTGTAGACAATGTGACTCCCAAGTCTCCAAAGGCTTCTTTTAATCTCACTACCACTATGCAGGCAGCCAAAGCTAATGAACAAGCTACGGCAGAATCCAAACTGAGTTCTTCAAATTTTTCCAGATCTAAACCTTGGGCTCCTCGACCCAAGCATGATTTCACTCCTCTAGGAGAACCTCTTGATGTGGTTTACAAGACTCTCTTGGACAACCATTTACTCACTCCTCTGGATAACTCACGTCCTTTTGACTCGACCATCTTGGTGGAATGAATCCGCATATTGCGATTACCATTAGAACAAGGGTCACAAGATGGCTACCTGCATTCAATTATGACACAAGATCCAAGACCTTATTTATAGTGAGGCTATTTTGTGGGAGGTCACAACAAGAACTCAGAACACCAAGCTTTCAAAGACCCATTTCCTCCTCATGGGAAAGGTGAATCATCTAAAGGCAAGAACACTGATGCCAAGGTCAACTATACATACACCAATAATGACAATGCCATTAATATGGTTGAACTTATTTATGTTGAATACTATAACATTGTCACTATCAAGGGAAGGGTAGATGATCCCAAGCCCAAAAATCCTTTCATCTTATGAGGGCCTGCGCCTCAGCTCTCTGAACAAGAATAGTCTCAAGTTCGTGCAAACGCTATTACTCGATCCCGTGCTAAGATCATTCTCAAAGAGCCTGATCCATCTACATCTGTACCAACACAACCTGTAGAGAAAGATATTTTTGGCTCTTCCAACAAGAATATGAAATTGGCCCCCTCCTCTAATGCTTCCAATTATAGCATACTAGACCAATTACAATGTACCAATGCTCAGATCACCATCTTCGAGCTGCTAAAAATATCCCCTACTCACAGGGAAATCCTTGAAAAAGCCCTCACTAAGGCAAATATCCCAAAAGATCTCGATCTCGATCTCGACCGATATCAATCCATGGTAGGTCACTTGACCTCCTTTCATTACTTTTCTTTCTATGAGGAAGATGACTATTCTTTGAGTCACCCACACAATAACCCCTTGCACAGTGAAGTCATGATTGGTCCAAAGCGCGTTCATCATGTCCTCATAGATAATGGTGTTTGCCTCAACATTTGCTCTGCTATCTTCCTTATTGAGTTAGGCTATGATGAAGACTACATAGATGCCCGCAAAAAGATTACTATTAAGGCCTATGATGAAGAAGAATGGAAATCTAAGGGGCTAGTTGTGTTACCAATAAGAGTTGGCCCTATTGAAAGGGATGTTATTTGTCAAGTGCTTGACATTCCTTTAGCATACAATATTCTATTGGAAGAACATGGATCAATGAAATGCAGGTTTTCCCTTCAACATATCATTAGTGCATTAAGTTCCCATTCCAAGGATCTGAAGTGACTATACCTACTAATACACGCTATGATTGCAACACACTCACAAAATCTGTAGACAAATTTGTACCCACCAACAGAGAGTCTACTAAGTTCTTCGAGGCTAAACTAAAGGAAATGGAAAAATCTCTAACACTTAGGGAAGTTGACATAGGAGGGTATCAGATTGAACTTGTTCTATCTATTACATCTCTTCCTTTGTCTCCACATTCTTATGGGAGACCTTTTGAGGACACTAAACCTTCTATAGCTCCTTCGCAAACAAAATATGGTGGTACCTTTTTACAGGTCATGACACCATTAGAGGAAGAGGGTGAAAATAGGGCTATCAAATCTTGGATCTATAAAGGGGAGGACACATCTGAACAAACCACTCCACCTTGTGACATAAAACCTAAATATTATGGCAAGGGTCTAACTATTATGCAACACTTTGGCTTCCAAGGGAATGGTCCTATAGGTGTGAATCATAAAGGATTTCTCATGCCACTTGAAGCTATTGGTCAACGAACATGTGACTCTACAGGTCTAGGCTTCAAGAAGATCTCATTTCAACTAGGGATAAACAAATTTGTACCTCAAACAGATCATCAACCAACAGCTGAAGGTACATCTAAAACTGAAGAGTCAGAAGATAGCTCTAAGGAGGATTGCTTCCATTGTCCTATTCCTCTAGATCTGGTAGCATTCTTTGTTGATCCAGATGATTTTATACCACATATTAGTACAGTAGAGACTGATAGTGACTCTGATGAAACCACTTCACTTGCTCCATTAACCTATGAGTGGTGGAAAGAAATAAAAACTATAAATCTAGGTCATCAGGGTGATCTATACATACCACCACACTTCCAAGAGTGGTTTGAAAAGGAGAAAACCCAACCACTTCTCGCTAAACAAGAAGTAGATGATGTTGCAAGAACTGATGAAGCACCTATGTCAAATGGTGCTCATCTAACCATAGCAGAGGTTTTAGGTAGTACCCATTCAAACTGGGGGAAAAGGGTTGATTTCACTCATGTTCTTGATATGATGCCTAATAATGAAATAGACTCTCATGAATACGAGTTGGATAGTTTTTCATACGCCACCTATGATAGGGATATAGATATAGTACAAACATATGAAAACCTTATCAAAGTAGGTAAAGGGTCTAGTGTAAGGTCAAATAAGTTTGATTCCATCGATGTTAATGTGTCATCTACTACGGTTGCTAGGGGTCAAAGGAATTTGACTACACCTCTGGATGAGATTTCTCTAGGTCTCAACTTACTATTCTGTGCTTTCAATGATTATACTATGAACACACTCAAACCTGTCACTTCTCTTTCACTCTACCATCCCAAGCTCATAGATTGGAACTCTTCCTCCCCATCTAGTGAAGTCCTTATGTTCCAAAATGACTATGCTCTTTCTTGTTACCTCAACACTGTCAAACCTATAACGTCCTCCACTAATGAAGACAATGTCAACATGACTGAGGCTAATATCAAGTATCTCAGTCACAAAATCAAAAGAAGAAAAAATAGGCACTCTGATAGTGAAAACCACATTGTCACAGTGTGAGAGCCTAAAAAATTCAAAATAAAGGACTTATCCAAGGGTGAAAACCTCTCTGAGGTGCCGGAGGATGAGATACTTGATACACTTCCGAGTCATTTCCAGGAAAGATCATCTGTGCTAATTGAACCAACTCAACCATTTAACTTGGGTACAGAAGCTAAACCTCAGATCATTCACTTGGCACAATCATTATATGAGGCAGAAAGAGAGGAATTCATTACATTCTACCAGAGCAAAAAGATAAACTTTGCATGCAAATATTTAGACATGCCAGGATTAGATCCTAATCTATGTATGCATCACTTGTCCATTGCACCAAGTGTCAAGCCCATCAAACAAAATCTTCGGAAAATGCATCCACATGTGGCTCTACTTGTCAAAGCTGAATTGGAGAAACTTCTTAAGGAAGTATTTATCAGAACAATTGACTATGAAGAATGGATCTCCAACATTGTTCCAGTGTTGAAACATGACAAATCTATCTGAGTCTGCAAAGACTTTAAAGACTTGAATAAGGCATGTCCTAAGGATGAATTTCCATTGCCCAATATTGATATGATTGTATATATGACAGCAGGATATGAAATGTACTCACTGATGGACGGTTTCTCTGGCTACAACCAGATAAAAATCACATCGGAAGACCAAGAGAAAACTACTTTCATATGTGTATGGGGCACTTTCTGTTGGAACGTCATGCCTTTTAGACTCAAAAATGCTGGTGCTACATATCAGAGAGTTGTCACCACTATATTTCATGACATGATGCATAAAATAATGGAATATTATTTTGATGACACTCTAGCTAAGAGAATGCAATGAAAGACATACCTTGCGGATCTAGGTCCTATACTGGATCACATGGAATAGTTCATTCTACGGCTCAATCCTAAGAAATGTGCATTCGGCGTAACATCTGGAAAACTGGTTGGCTACATCATCTTTGCAAAAGGCATAGAAGTGGACCCTAATAAGGTCCCAAATATCATGGAAATGCCACCACCAAGAAATATCAGACAAATGAGAGGACTTCAAGGCCGATTAGAGTCTATCTGGTGCTTCATCTCACAACAAGAGGACAAGTCCCAACCATTCACCAAGACTTTACACAAAGGTGTGGCTTACTAATGGGACAAAGACTGTGATGAGGGGTTCACACAAATAAAACAATATCTTGCAAACCTGCCAATATTGATGCCTCCTATTCATGTGAAGTCGCTCATACTTTAAATCTCTACTATAGATACATCATTGGGTGTCCTATTATCTTAAGAAGACCATAACAACAAAGAAAGAGCTATCTACTAAATTAGTAGAACTCTGGTCTCATATGAAACAAACTATTCTATTATAGAGAAGGATTGCCTCGCAGTGATATTTGCTTCACAAAAACTAAGACACTACATGCTGGCTCATACTACATGCCTCATTGCTAAGATTGATCCTCTAAAATATTTTCTCACTAAAGCTACCCTCATAGGTAGACTAGCCAAGTGGGTCATGCTTCTGAGTGAATTTGATATTGAGTATGTAGAAAGAAAAGCCATCAAGGGGCAAGCAATTTTAGATCAATTTGTGGAAGCACCTCTAGTAGATCATCAACCATTGAACATTGAATTTCTAGATGAGTCCATATTAATTCTCATGCATCAACCCTAGACTATATTCTTTGATGGTTCATTTACCCACCAAGGGTTGGGTGCTGGGATACTGTTCATCACACCTCAAAGGTACTCTTTACCAAAAATGTACAAGATGTTGTTTCCTTGTACAAACAACATCGCCGAGTATGAAGCCTTGATCAATGGTATGAAGATTTCCCTCGAGTGGCGAGTGGATGAGCTCAATGTCCATAGAGATTCACAATTAGTCATCAATCAAGTAAATAATATCTATCAGACAAAAGATGAAAAGTTGGTGCCTTATGAACAGTTGGTTGATGACTTCAGAAAATAATTTTCTCACATCACATTTCAACAGGTTCCAAGGGAAGACAATAAAGTGGTTGATGCAATGGCTACTCTTTCTTCCATGCTACAGATGCCAAAAAATGACTTCCGATATGAATTCCTAGTGGATATGTTATGCTACCCAGCCTATGATTCCCCTGGGTCACGGGTGATCTTTTTTGTCATTGGACATGATTCATCTTGCTACCATCATATTTATTCCTACCTTCATGACCAAATTGTTCCAAATACCTACACCCAGAATGAGAAATGTCACTTAATCCATAGTTCTTCACGGTTTGTCATCATAGCTAACGACTTGTATAGGTGAGGTCTAGATGGTACCCTTCTTAGGTGTTTAGAGCCCGATGAGTCCAAGCATGCATTAGTAGAAGTGCATGAAGGAATCTATGGGTCTCACTCAAACTGCCTGACACTGGCCCGTAAACTTATTGGAGCTGGTTACTATTGGCCTGATATGGAAAAAGAAGCTACACAGTTTGCTAAGTCTTGCAAACAGTGTCAACTACATGGAAATCTAATTCATGCTCCATCCAAGGAGCTCATTTTGTTCATTACTTTCTGGCCATTTCAACAATGGGCCTTTGATTTGGTGGGTTAGATTTATCCCTCATCATCAAATTGACATAAGTTCATCATCACAGCTACAGACTATTTCACCAAGTGGGTGGAGGTAGTCCCTCTCACCGTGGCCAAAGGAAAATCTACAACAATGTTCATTCTAAACTACATCATCTGTAGGTATGGTGTACCCTCAACAATAATCACTGATAATTGGGGTAGTTCAAAAAAAAGGATTTGACAGAGCTATGCTCTAAGTTTAAAATCACTCAGCACTAGTCTTCCATCTATTATCCTCAGGGTAATGGACAAGAAAAAGCATCAAACAAGACAATCCTTAAAATCCTGCATCGCACAGTTCAAAAATCTGGACGCGATTGACACCTCCAGATCAATCCAGCTCTCTAGGCATATAGGACAAGTATAAGAACACCAATAGGGGCTACACCCTATGCTTTGGTTTACAAAGCAGATGATGTGTTACCAATTGAGGTTGAGATTCCTTCTCTAAGAGTCTCTTTGAAGGGCCTCATTACTGACGATGATAACAGAATATCTCAACTATAGGAGATAGAACTACTCAACAAATGTCAGCAAGTGGCATTCGATCACCTTCAAGCATATTAGAAAAGGATGTCCAAGAGCTATAACAAGAAGGTTCGACCAAGGGACTTCCAAGTGGGTGACCTCATTCTGAGGGAGAACCCTAAGAATCAACAACATTAGGTCCAGAAAGGAAAACTTGAACCAAATTGGCTTGGTCTTTATGTTGTCACTATAGTATTTAGGTCTCGCACCTATCAAATCTCTACTACTGAAGGGGAACAACTCAAGGAGCTGATCAACGCCCTTAATCTGAAATGGTTCTATAGCTAAAACATCTTCAGTGTGCTCATGTATATAGTAAAGTCCTAAAAAAATTCTAAAAATTGGAAAATGTCCTAAAAAAATGACCATCTTAGTGAAAACCTAGCAATAGGCTCTTTGTGTATCTCCAAAAAAATCATATATTCCAAAAATACAAAAAAAATTTAAAAATATAAAAAAAAAAAAAGAGAAAAATGGAAAAAGTGTCATTGATGAAAACTTGGCATCATGGTAGAAAAAAAAAAAATTCTGCCAAGAAGGTAAAAACTTGGTAAATAGGTGCCTCTTATTCCACATTGCTATATCTATCATAGCACCACTTGGATTTATACATTTTCTTTCCCACTTTTCTGCTTTCATGCTTTCCTACTTGCATTTGCTTTCTCACATGCTCTCAGTTCATGTCAAGACACCAATTTACATGGATTGAAACTGGCCATACTCTCAGGGCAACCTTCCTAGTCTAGGGGGCACAGTCCTATTACTCTTTGCATCAGTCACTAGTGGTTTTCACTGCGTCTTCCTACTGATGCCTAGCTATTGCTATGAGCTTTAAAACATTGAGAATATTTCTTGCGTCAGTCACCAGAGATTCTCACTGCATCTTCCTACTGTCACTATACTGAGGAGATATCTCACACATATGTCTATATATCGACATCAACCCATTGGAATTGAAGTTGTACTCAATGCTCTATCTATCTATACTTAGTCTTGATGATTCTTTTCTTTAGTTTGTACATAGCTTTCAGTCACTTTCGTGACACTTTGGTTCCTTTGCAAACCCTACTAACTTGACCCTGATTTAGCGTCATATGCTTGGGGGAAACAAAATCTAGTTTGTCCTAGCAATATACGTCCAGTCGGTCACCACTAATTGGGGCAGGTGTCCCCAAATTTGATCACATCTAGAGTCAGTAATCTTCTCATTTCTGTAGGACAACTATCTACTAACACAAACTGGTGTTTCTCAACACCCCAATTCAAACAATGTTTCTCAACACTATCTTTGAACATATTTGTGTTTTTCAACACACATTTGATATCTCAACGTAAAAATCTATTGATGAAAATCAAACACAATGCACTCACAAGAACAATGGTGTTTTTCAACACTTCATACACATACATATTTGAAAATTTTGAAATTGGCTGAGCTATGATTGAATCTTTCTTTGTATGTTGTCTGTTCTCATGGATTTCGTTGACATTTTCTTTGTGTACTACTTTTTGGTATAGTCCCAATGATCTGGAAATGTCAAATAAATAGGATGTATAGGGACTATTATTTCTCTACTTGTTTACGCACGATCACACACATGGTTATCTTGGCTTTGAATGCCTTGATACTAGTGTACTCTTGCAACATCAACTGGAAACAATGTTAAGGTCATCTTGGCTTTTGTGCCCTGGTGCTTATGTTCATTTCCCATATCTTATCCGATGAAAGTCATATTCATATTCTTATGGTTGCAGTGGCACCAGTAAGGATTGTATCAACTCTGATGTTCCACAAAATGCTCTATGATGACAAATATCTGATGGGTTTCACAACCATGTCCTAGGGATTGCATCTAGCATAGGATTGCATTTTCATTCCAAACTTGCATTGTGGCAGCAATTTGATACTCACTTCATTGCGGTCTACTAGATTTGTACATTGTGAAGTTCTTTTTTAGCGATCTGGCTTCATCACGACTGCACAAGTGTTCGATCCTCGCTCATGATTCTTCACATGTTCTCTTGGTTAGCATCTTTCACACATCTGGACACACTGCATGAGATGTTAGTACCATATACATTACAGTCACAAATGCATTATCATATACACATTGCATTTCCATATCTCTATCCATAAAGCGCATTCACAAAGATCATCTGCATACATCTATATAACATTTTCATATACATGTGCATCACATACATACATCACATACATGTGCATTTCATACATCTACATATATTCA
>MU224560.1:880726-893288 GCA_018584345.1 Thuja plicata
AATGCATCAGATGCATCATGTGCTCTAAACTATCAATATCTTAGCTCTAACTCTGGCCCTCTCCCTCATCACCTAGAGGAGGTGGATGAGGAGGAATATCTGGCGGAGGTGGTGCATGTGCATCCTATGATCCTCTAGCATACAAGGAAAATATAGGCACCTGTGATGCCTCATCAAGCACCACCCCCGCATAGGCTGTGTAATAGTAGGCTTCTCAGGAGGACTGATGTCATGTCTCCTCCTAAGCCCTCTCTAGCTACTCTCAGACCTCCCATAGCTCTTGGTCCCTGTCGGTCAGTTGGCCTCTCAAACTGCCACCTATACGTGCAAGTCTCCAACCTGTCACTATAGTTTTCAGACTCTCTCTGGATCTATGTAGAGCCTCCTACACTGGTGATAAAGGGTCTCCAGGAAATGGAACCTACCCTGGCTGCTCCTATTGTGGATCCTCCTACATGGGCTCCTCCTACTGAGCCTCCTCCTTCTTTGGCTGCTCTTGCACATAATCTAGTTGTGCAGTTGTCCTCTATCTAGTACATCTCCCACTACCACTCACATTGGGATTGGTCCTCATCTACCAAGAAAGGATGTCAACCTGTACTGTGCATGGTCATGGCCCCTATCATGGTGGTGGCTGTGGTATCTTCTCTGGAGGAGGTAGAGGTACCTATGGAATACTACCTACTGTGGAGGAGGTAGAGGTACCTATGGACATACTACCTGTGCAAGTGCGCACATACCCACTGGATCTATAAAGTGTGGGAATGGATGAGTAAAAAGGTACTCTCTATACTCTACGGTCATTCTTCCATC
This sequence comes from Thuja plicata, assembly GCA_018584345.1. Taxonomy (NCBI): domain Eukaryota; kingdom Viridiplantae; phylum Streptophyta; class Pinopsida; order Cupressales; family Cupressaceae; genus Thuja; species Thuja plicata. Next base: position 881,540 of record MU224560.1, read on the forward strand.
TGCAATACCACTCAAGTAATCCCACCAAGTCTAAGCTAGGGCTCACACATCTATCATGCATTGACCAATATCTAACTTGATCAACCATCCCTTCCTTAGCTCATCAGTGAAATGAGCATAAGGACAGTACTCCTGAGATATCTCTTGAGCGCAACCAAATTGCCACCAGACACGGGTTAGAGGGAACCTCTCAATAATGGTAATAGCATGACTGATAAGTGGCCATGAAATAAGCATATAACCCAGCCACTCATCGACATTGTCCCACTCCTTGGTCAACCTACATGGTCTCCATACTACAGCCACCAGATCATCGAGCTGGGCTTGCCACTACTCTATCTTACCCAGTGCGGGCTGAGTAATCAAACCTCTATAACTACACATATATGGCTCCAGTGGCTCCCTCAGATCATCACACACAGGCCGGGTAACAGGAAGGTGCTCCCATGCCCACACCTGTAAAATGAACACCCCTACTACCATACTCTTCACCTCTCTATATGTGATCTCATGCATCTCATAGTACATATGGGCCAACATACACTGACCCCATCCATATCTGACTGGCTCAGCTAACATACATTGTAGCATCCTACCCCAACCACTCTCAAAACTATGCTGACCACGATCAGGCATCAGATAGCACCCAAGGAATGCTGCCAAAACAATGGCCAATCAGTGCCCGGGCTTGTAATCTCTGATCAACTCCTCCCATGGGATGACTCTACCAATGAAAAGCTCATCCTATAAGATCTCTCACAATGCCACTGTACCTGGTCGTGGCTGCACATCATACTCAACTCTGGGTCCATGGAAGGGTATCCAAAGGTTCCTATATATGTGCTCGGGAATCATTTTCATCTCGCCTTAAGGAAGGTGGAAGGTGTTCATTTCTGAATGGAAACGCTCCACCAAAGCTCCTAACAATCTGTGATTTACCTGAATCTTGGGTACCTCACAAAGAGGAGACAGGCCTAGACTAATGGTAGGATGGTGTAATTTGAATGCTATATCCAGGAAGTCAACCTACAAGACATGCAAACAATAGCACACAATCAGTACTCAACTCATGATTCAAGATAATCAATGCAAATTTGAGAAATAAAGCATTATAGACATCCTAAACACAGGTACAACACTGATGCAAATACTATTGGATGTGACGTAGACTCATTTTGCATTCAAACTACCATATTTTCTCCATGTGAAGAAGCATCATTTTGCGCAAAGAAGTTTTTTGACCCGCGCGATGATGTGGGCTCACACGAAGTTTCATGTAGGCCCATGTGAGAAAACCCCCTTTCGTAGGGTTTCACGCATGAGTTGTGGGTACCCTCCCGTGAAAAGATTCCCATCGACAGCCACAAAGATCTGCCTTTTAGTAGTTCCTTGCACAAACTTTCTTTACGGGGCACGTGAAGAAACTAGTTCCTTGGGTGAGAACTTGCGGGACACTTCTTAAAAATTACAAAAATGTGCAAAAATTCAACTAAAAGTGGTAAAATTTGAATTGATAGAGAGTTAAATCAACCACTTACTAGAGGTCCATACACTGTCGGTCGACTATGACACCTGGATCACTCAAATTGATGAGTACTCACGGGGACCACCATTCTTGCTCAGAGCTCTTTTTCTCAAAAGTCAACAGATGGAAATGATTTGAAATGACCCTTTTGACTCATATATAGGTTTTGACCTAATTTTCAAAAGTGCTCTATTTTGCATGAAAATTTCACCATTAGCTAAATCAACATCTTTGAATCCATTTTCATGATCAAAATCAAACTCTAACACTTCTATATAGCTCAAAATAGTATTTTAAAATTTTTGGGACCGACGTGATCGGACGCTTGTGCACTCAACTTTCTGACATAGCTTTCTTGTAAGAATCATATCTAATCGATATTTTCTCAAATCTTTGACTTTTTTCCTCAAAATTCAACTCTGGTCAACTCTAGCCAACCCTAGTCAAACTTGGTCAACCAAACCTTGAAATCAATCAAAATTGATTATGACCCTTTCGGGTTCTTCCGTAATCTGTTCTAGATTCTTCTTGATCTCTGATTCAACATCTATCGGTGATTTCTTTCTCTTAATCATCATTATGACATGTCATCTTTCCATTTCACTCTCGAGTGGGTAGGATGATTACATCATTTGAATTTATTCCAATCAAGCTGATCTGAATTCCAAATCCCTCATTGCTAGGGGCATCTCATCACTGGGGGCATGTTCATTTTTTCATACCTCATAGTCAAAACTAGGTCTTCCACGACTTTGAATCACTAAGGGCATCTTTGCTCCTTACATCTCGTCATCTGTTTGGTATCAGGGAAATCTAACCTGGATCCCTGAGGATCAAGCTTCGTTCTGGAGATAATTCTCAAAATCTCAATCTATTAAGTATCTGAGAAATCTAACTTAGATTATTGAGGATCAATCTTCATTCTAGAGATGATTCTCAAAAACTCATCTATTGGGAATTGGGGCAATCTAACCCCGACTCCTGAAAATCAAGCTTCATTCTAGAGATGATTCTAAAACTCGATCTAACCATTGTCTTGGAAATCTAACCTAGATATTGGGGGACTAAGCTTCTTTCTTGAGATAGTCCTAAAAATCTCTATTGACTATCTTTTTATGGATAGGTATCGGGGAAATCTAACCCTGACTCTTGAAGGTTGAGCCTCATTCTGGGGATAGTCTTTTGAAAGATATCAAATCTATTAGGTATCTGAGCAATCGAACTTAGATCCCTGAGGATCAAGCTTCATTCTAGAGATGATTCTCAAAATATTAATCTAGTAGGTATCGGGGCAATCTAACCCGGATCCCTGAGGATCAAGCTTCATTCTAGAGATGACCCTTGAAAACTCTACTTGACCGACATCTTGGCAATCTAACCTAGACTTCGGAGAGTTAAGCTCTGTCGTGGAGATGGCTCTGAAATCTTCATCAATCGACCTTTGCATCATCAATTTTCAAAATCTATTCTTCTATATTTTAGACATTAGATTATTCTTTGAATCAATGCGTTGCTCGCACATCAATTCAAAGATAGGAAAAATGTAAAACCCCAAAATTGGCATCTTGCCACCCTAACCAATTTTTTTTGCATTTGTCATTCTTCTGAATCATCAAAGTCCTATTGTACTTGGCAATTCTGAGTTTTGACTGACTCTACTTGACCTAAGTGTCAAATGTAGAAAATCCTAAATCTGCATTAATCATACATTATATTTAATTCCTAAATATCAATCAATTAGCTAAACAAGCCCTATGATTGAATTAATTTAATTATAAAGTCCTAGCACTTTAATTAAATTAAATTCACATCTTTTAGCTAAAACACATAAAAAGGAATTAAATAATATTTAATTATTAAATAAATATCCTCATTTTAAAAATTGAATTTAATTATTCAAATAATTGAGAAAATACATTTATGAGGGCTTATTCTATTTATTGAATTAAATATTCTCTCAAAAATCTTCTTTCCAGTTCAGAAATAGAAACTTTGAATTAACTGTGCTTTAAAGAGAAAGAAAATAATTAAAATAAAAAAGAAAATAGTTCACTATTTTCTTTTAAAGAAAACTTTCTAATCTGAACTGGATTTTTTATCTATTTTATTTCAAAGGAAACTTTCTATCCTGAGCAGACTCTTGGTCTATAAAATAACTCCTATTTCTCATTCAAAATATGAATTGTTAGAATAACAAATTGTTGCTGCATTTTATAGTTCTTAATCTCATTTCTATTAAGTTCTCATTTCTAATAGATTAGTTTCATTTTCTTAGATTAATCTCTTTCAAATCATGTCATAGTTTAATCTCATTTATAGCTTATATTAATCTTGCATCTTTCATTATTAGATTAATCCTTGCATTGCATTCATGGAGAAAAATCCTTCATTCTTAGACTGGTCTTGATTGTGAGACTCTCATTCTGAGAGCCATTCAAAACCCTATCTATATTGGAGGCAACAGGTCAAATCATACAGGCATGCATGATGAATAAATCATATTCATTTCTATATGTGTCTGATGAATAAGGACTATGTTGAAGTGTATGGTTAAATAAGAAGGCCACATTTAACGTATACAGAGGGAAGATACACTTGTGTTAGGTTCATACCTCCACACATGGATCCAGGTCCACTACTCACTAGACAACAGGAGTAGAAAATATCATGAGAGGAGTGGTGGAGGTGGACCTCCTAGACAGGATCCTTTAAGAGATACTAGCAGGGATACATGAAGAGATGGAGATCTATTATCACAGTGCCATAGAGAGAAACTTAGGGCTCGCATCACGACATTAGAGACACTGTTGGAAGATAGGGACGGGTAGATTGAGAGGCTGAGATTTGAGAGAGATCAGCTGGGTGATAGGATTAGAGCATAGAGATATTTACAAGCACGCACTTCTACACACCAGGGTTAGAGAGAAGCCTACTACTTTTCCTTATATTGTGTTGTAGTTCCATAGTCGCAGAGAGCACCATTGTATTCCATTATAGCTTAGCATTCAAAGGGACCTATCCCTCCAACACCTCCTCCTTCTCGAGGAGATGCACCACCTCCTCCTCCTGATTAGGGAGAGGGTGGCAGTCAGACATGATAGCATTGATTTTCCTTGAGATTTTGTATATTGATCCTTCTGTGATCATCCATTATATTCCAAATATCTGATACATTTTTATATTTTGATCATGATCTCTTTGATATTTTTGTAGACATTCCCACAATTTTATATGATAGTGACTGATATATATGAGATGAAAGCTTTCGATTTTAATATTCTTAGTGTTTCTCATTTGATAGCTATTGTATGTGATAGATGATTAGATTGATCCACACTTGATGGTGTACTTGGTCTTTATGATGATTTAGAGTAGAGATATGTGATGACATTATTTATGTTTTTTTATTATTACTATTATATAGATGTATTAGATGGTTCTATATGGATATGCAGATGTATGTTTTTGAGATTTTCTTTATGCAAATATATGTATGGATGCACTTAGGATGTAAAAATCTAACACATGAATGTTTTGTTTTTGTATTTACCTCTTTTCCCATTATGAATGCAAAATGAATGCAATGGATATGCAATGACATGAATATATTTGTAACATAAAGTATTTAGTCAAACTTGGATTTTGAATGAACCAGGAAATCATTTTGAGCTCAAAAACTTATGTTGTTTTAAATGAATCATGCAAACTTAAATGCAACTTAATGCAAACTTCTAGGAATGTCACTGATCTTTTTACATTTTAGCATTGTTATCATTATAGGGCATTTGTGTAACGAACATCATTGGTTAGTTAAACTGTCATTGATACCAAGGAAGTATGAATACTATTTTTATTGGATGCAATGTCAAAAATAAACCTAAGGATCAAGGGATAGATGTGAGGATGACTTGTCAGTTATCTCCTTTTGCTTTAAGAATCATCTTATGTTCTTGTGTAATATAGGAAATGTAACCCACAATGACCTTTAATATTTATTTCCTTGGGTACATAATATGTCGTACACCTTACTTATAATTTGATTAGAAATAGGCAAGAAAATTGGTTCAACCTCACCATAGCTTACATACAAAAATGATCGAGATATATGCGACTATGCACTCATGTTAGAAACTCTTACCATAAAAATCCAAATTAGGTGAAATTTATAGGATCATTGAAATAATGACCATACACAAAAAACTAAGAAAATGTTATGCCCCCTGTCCTTGTGACTCTTTTTCATTTAATAGACATCAAGGAGTAACTTGGAAGACACAACAAGAAACAATTGATAATCAAATAAAGGAAATTCATAACTATTTACATGTCCCTAGTTTGAAACATCATTGGAACATGAAAATTATCGCAATCAAATCAAGATCAGTCTAGATGAGTTTATGTGGTGTTGAGGAACACCTTTGATTCATTTTTCAATCACAGTAGAGAAATCATAAATTGGAACTTGGATTTTAAGAATGTATTTATGTGTCTGAGTTAGTGAGATAAACAATATCAGCAATTGCAATCCAATGTAGTGTTGAGAAACACTATTTGAATAAAGTGTTGAGAAACACTCGTATGATGTCAGTTGCAAGTAGGTGGTGTTTAAGAAAAACCTTTATTTGTGATAGTAATAGTGATGGTATGATTTAAGTATTAAGAAATACTATTTGTAGCAGAAAACCTTCCTAGAGGAGGACCTAGGTTGACCTAGCAACCAACAAACACCGACCGAGCATGCTAGCAGAGATTCCCCCAATGCAGTATGACTATCCCTAAGATGAAAATATAGACAAATTCTAGGAAAGGATAGTACATGTGTGAGGAATTCAGATTCAAATGATAGAAAAGATATGACCATGAAGGATTGATGCATGTAGTGCATTGATATATGGAGCACAAAGTACAAGTGATGCCTGTTTGCCAGGTTTTTTCCAAGGAAGTTTTTATTTTATTTTTCAAATTTTTTTGTACTTTTTTCTCTTTTTTTGATTGTATCAAGGTGCCTCTTTGCTAGTTTTTCACCAAGAATACCTTTTTACAGGACTTTTTCCACTTTTTTTTTTTTTTCTCTTTTCCACTATTTTTCGCTTTCTTCAGGATCAATTTTTTCTTTTTTTGGTATTTTCTCAAGATCAATTTCACTATACAAGCCCTTCAGCTAGATGTCAAGCATAGAAAAAATTCAAGTGTAGAGTATTGATAGGATCAGGAAGGACATCTCCTTCAGGTGTAGCTAAATGATAAGATCCTATCCCAAAAGTTGTTGTAATAACAAAAGGCCCCAGCTAGTTGGGTTCAAACTTTCCTTTTTGTTCTCTGTTTGGTTGATTCTTAGGATTCTCTCTTAGAACAGGATCCCCCACTTGAAACTATCATGGCTTTACTTTCTTGTTTTACCCTTTTGACATCCTTTCAGACAAAATTTCAGGTGATCGAATGCTTTTTGTTTGCGATCATCCAGTAGTTTTAGGGCTTAAACCCTATCTATGCGGTATTATTGTTCTATGACAAGACCTTTAAGAGATACTCACAAAGAAGGAATTTATACTTCAATTGGTAATACTGATTCTACACCATAGACTAGAGAAAATGGTGTGGCTCTTCTTAGTGTTCTAATACTTGTTCTATAGGCCCATAGTTCTGGATTCAATTGCAAATGTCAGTCTTTTCTAGACTTACTCAGAGATCTGTGTTGGACTTTTAGAATGTTTTTGTTTGAAGCCTCAAATTTTTCATTAACTTGATGATATTAGATTGAAGAACAATGTTGAGTAATATGAAATTGTGTACAAAGGTCCTCAATATATTGGTTCTTGAATTTCCCCCATTGTCTATTACAATAGATGAGGGTATCTCATATCTATAGATGATGTAGTTCAAGATGAACATAGCTACATTGTTTCTAGTGGCTTTGATTAGTGACATTTCTTCAACCCCCTTTGTGAAATACTCAGTGGTCATGATGATGTATTTGTGTCCATTTGAAGAATTGGGATAGATTTGTCCAACAAGATCAAAGGCCCATTGCAAAAGTGGCCAATGTGTTATAAATGGTATGATCTCCCTGGCTGGAGCATGGATAAGGTTTCCATGTGTTTGGCATTTTTAAAATGTTTTGGAATATTGAATTGCATCCTTCTCCATTGTAGGCCAATAGTATCTGACCCTTAGAATTTTCTTAGCTAATGAAAAATTGTTTGAGTGTGACCCAAATACACCTTCGTGGACCTCTTTTAATTCATGATCAGACTCTTCTCGTTCTAAACACCTAAGTAGCATTCCATCAAGACCTTCTCTATATAAGTAAGTAGTGATGAGTACATAATGCGATGATATCCTAAATAAGGCTCATTTTTCACTTATGGATAGGCCATTAGGTAAGGTTTGATTCATAATATAGACAATTATGTTGGCATATACAGATTGGTCTTGGGTGTTTAAGGCCCACATAACTTGGGATTTAGGTGTATCAAATGTGGGAAAGGATAATTCTTCCACCAAGAAGTCATAGCAGAATTAATGTTCCTCCAGTTGTAATATGGATGCTAGTGTTTCCATCACATCTGCAACTCTATTTTTTTTTTTTTTGGAATTTGTTGAAATGTGATGAAGAAAAAGTACTTTTTCAAATATTCTACCATCTTCTGTAAGGTATCAGCTTCTCATCTATTTTTTATATTCTCCATTTACTTGATTGGTGGTGATTTGACTGTCACCATATACATGTATCTCTATGATTTTCCATTCAATGACTAGCTTGAGACCATGTACTAATTCTTCATATTCTGAGATGTTTTTGGTGCATGGAAACATCATTTTGTATGCCTTATGTATCTTTTAGCCTTGAGGAGTGATAAACAATACCCCTACTCCACATCCTTGTTGTGTGAAATAACTATCAAAGTACATCTTCCATGGATATTCTGTTAAGTGCGTTATTGTCTCATCTGGAAAATCTATAATAAATTGTGTTGCCTCTTGCAGTGGTGAATCATCCAGTTGATTGGCTAGAACTTTTCCTTTAATTGCCTTCCTATATACATACTTTATATCAAACTCATTGTATATTAAGACATATTTTGCTAGCCTACTTGTCAATGTTGTTGTACTCAGAAGGTATCTGAGAGTATCAATCTTTGCAATAAGCTTTACTATATGTTAAATCATGTAGTGTCTCAACTTATGGGATGCAAAAACAACTTCCAGACAAGCCTTTCCAATGATACTATAGTTGAGTTCATAAGACACCAATGTCTTTCTAATATAATAAATCGCTCTTTCCTTTTTGTTATCATCCTCTTGTGCTATAAATACTCCAAGCAATGTAGTCGTAGCTGAAATATAGAGTAAGAATGGTTTTCCATGAATATTCGTCATTAGAATAGAAAGATTAGCTAGATAGTCCTTTAATTCCTTGAAGTTATTTTCATAGTGTTCATCCCATTTGAAAGTTAGTCCTTTATGTAACAATTTTGTAAAAGGTTGCACTCTATCTGCTAGTTGAGACATGAATCTTCTCATTGACTGGAGTCTTCCTTGGAGAGTCTTCATTTGACTGATGTTATGAGGGGGTGGTATTTCCATTATTTCCTTCACTTTTTCAAGGTCCAACTCAATTCCTTTAGCTAATACAATAAACCCTAAGAATTTCCCTGATTGGACTCCAAATGCACATTTATTTGGATTAATCTTAGTTGAAATTTTTCCATTCTATCTATTATCTTCCTCAAGTATTCGATGTGAGTTGTTCTTGTCTTTTACTTGGCTAAGGTATCATCCACATAGTCCTCCATGTTCTTATGTATCATGTAATGGAAAATTGTCTCCATAGCTTGTTGGTGTGTAGCTCCGACATTCTTTATCCCAAATTGCATTACATTCTAGAAAAATGTTCCCCATGCGCATGTAAATGTTGTCTTTTCTTAGTTTTTAAGAGAAATATTTACTTGGTTATAGCCTGAAAATCCATCCATGAGTGATTAAATTTCATAGCCTACCATGAGGTCTATAATCATATCAATATTCGGCAATGGAAAGTCATCTTTAGGAAAAGCTTTGTTTTGATCCCTAAAGTCTGTGCAAATTATGATAGACTTATCTTCTTTAGAGACTAGGACTACCTTACAAATACATCATACATAAGTGTTGACCCTTATGAATCTATCTTTTAAGAGTTTCTCTAGCTCTGCTTTTACCAACAATGCCACATGTGGGTGCATCTTTCTTAATTTCTATTTGATGGGTTTTATTCGAGGAGCTATAGATAAGTGATGCATTATTAACTAAGGATCTAATCCAGGCATATTAGTATGAGACCATGAAAAGTTGATCATTTTTTCTTTAAGGAGCTCACTAAACTGTGTCTTTTCTTCTTCTGATAAGGATCGTGCTAGATGGACAAATTGAGGAACTTTTGCCATTCCAAAATTAACTAGTTGTGTTGGTTCTATTTTTATTAAAGATATTTCTTGAAATTTATTAGGGAGGATATCAAGAATCTCATCTTTTGGCACCTCTGAGAGGTTTTCACCATCAAAAACATCTTTTTTTTTACTTTTTTAGAATCTGATACTTCTACAACGTGGTTTTCACCATCAATTATTTTTTTATTTTTTCTTTTCAATTTGTAACTAAGAAACTTGATATCCTCCTCTATCAGATCTGTGCTCCTTGCATTGGTGGAAGAGGGATAGGGTTTAGAAGCATTTAGATAACATGTCAAAGTCTATTCATTGGGAAAGTTCATGATAGGAGTAGGTTCTGAGTGTGTCCAATCATTAAGTTCAGGGTTTACCAAGGATAATGATTCAGAAGATTTTAAGGACAACATCGTACTAGTGTCAAGACTATTAATTAACAATACATGTTCTATTAATTTAGCTTCTATATTGTTTAGATCATTAAGAGTCAGATTATCATTATTAGTGTTTTTGTTAGTGTTACATGGACCTAACTCGAGCAATTAATTATTGGATCTTTCTCCTTCTTCTCTTATCATATTGGAACTCATATTTTGTATCCTTTGGAATTATTCTAGTCCCATTAAGATGTGAGTGTCTTCATCAATTATTGTAGCCATCACCACCTCATCCAATTCTATGACAACATTGGTGTTATAGGGAGTGTTAGAACACTCTCCCCTTTCCAATAAAGGTGAAACTTTAAGGATTACATCTACCTAAATATACATGGTAGTATCTGTAACCACTTAAATTTGGTCTGTTCCTACTATGGACCCTATTTTCCCTAAGTTTGATCATACCCTCGATTATGTCCAAATGACCCTGTTACTGCTTGGCATAATTATTTAATCCAATTTAATGTCCTAGGTGATTTTTATCACTGATTTATATTAACTATTATCGCTATACAATTCAAATCAATTCAAACCAATCAAATATTACCAAAATCAAACATGGCTATAGTATTTAATTATAAAGGAATTAAATAAATCCCTAAATCAATTACCCACTTGCAAATAACCCATTCCCCTAGCCTATTTAATTTAATTAAAATGGCTATAGTCCCCTAATTATTAAAAAGCAATTTCATTGTTTAAATAATTAATTCCTATATTTCTAAATGGATTAAATAAGTTTATTTCATTTATTAATATTCCCCTAAACCCCAACCTAACCCTTCTTAACCACTTCTACCCTAGGTTCTAACCCTTCTCAACGCATTCACCCTTGCTAATCTAATCTTAATCCTAAATTCTACCCTAAACCACCTCCTAATGTTGTCACATTCCATTAAGGAATGCTTAGCAACTTAACCCACTTGAGAAAGTCCACTTTCTCAAGCTAGACTTTCTTAAAGTCCATTTTCTCAAGCCACTTTCTTACACTCTACCTTGCTTCTTTAAGGCTTTCATTAATGCCTTATTAATGAAGATGCCTTAAGCCTATGTCTCTCCCATGCCTTATTAATGAATTGGGCATTAATGGCTCTTACATCTCCATTAATGAGCCCCTTCACTCATTAATTCACCTTGTCCCCTCTCTCTCTCTCTCTCTCTCATTCTTCTATAAATAGAAGCCATTTTTTAGAGTAAATAAGCCTTCACCATAGATTTTAAATGCATTCTTATGCTGCTAGATTAATGTTAGAATCATATTTCACTTATTATCTCATGCTTTTGCATTGTTAAATATTCACATGCTTAGAGCTAGAATGCTTGTTTTTCATCTTTTTAGCTTGTTTTAATCTAAAAATCCTTCA
>MU224560.1:904613-921019 GCA_018584345.1 Thuja plicata
ATGAGTTCTACCTAGGACTTCTGCTATAGTCAAAGGAGTACCTGTAGACCCAGATACCTCAGTAGTTTCTGTATCATTACTTACTTCTTGTGTAAGAAGAAGTGGCTGGAATTCTTGATCATACTGCACTTGGAAATGCGGTGGTATATATATATCACCTGGATGACCAGGATTTGGAGGAAAGTCTGCTTTCCACTCCTCATAAGTTACTGGAGTGAGTGAAATAGTAGTATCAGAATCACTATCAGTGTCTACAGTACTGACACGTGGCACAAAATTGTCTGGTTTAGCAAAGAATGCTGCTAGGTCTGGTGGAATTGGATAAGGAAATGTGTCCTCATCAGAGCTATCTTCAGATTCTGCAATTTGAGGTGTCTCTTCGGAGATTGGTTTCTTGTCTTCTCTAGGTACAAACTTATTTATTCCCAACTGGAATATGAGCTTTTGGAAGCCTATACCCATAGCGTCGCGTGTCCTGCGACCAATAGCTTTAAGTGGTGTAATTAGACCTTTGTGATTTGCACCTATGGGGCCATCCCCTTTATAGCCGAAGCGTTGCATAATAGATAAGCCCTTGCCATAATTTTCAGTTTTCATGTCATAAGGAGGAATGCCTTCAGAGTTGTTTTCTCCTTTATAAATCCAAGCCTTGATGGCTCTGTCTTCAGTTTCTTCTTCTAATGGTACGGTAGCTTGTACAAAAGTACCACCATACTTCGTTGGAGGGGAAGCCATAGAAGGCTTAGTTATCTCAGAAGGTCTCCCAAAAGAATGAGGAGACAAAGGCAATGATGTGATGGACAATACTGGTCCAATTTGATAACCTCCCATGTCAGTTTCTATGTTCCATCTCTTTTAGTTTATCTTCAAGGATTTCAATAGATTCCCTATTAGTAGGCACAAGAATATCAGCAGTTTTGGTAAGGGCATTGCAACCATAGCGAGTGTTTGTAGGGATTGTCACCTCAGAGCCTTGAAATGGGAACTTGATACACTGGTGATATGTAGAGGGAATAGCTTGCATTTCATGAATCCAGGGTCTTCCTAGTAAGATTTTGTATGCTAGAGGGATATCAAGGACTTGACAGATAACATCACGTTCAACGGGACCAACTCTTATTGGTAAGACAACTAGACCCTTGGATTTGCGTTCCTCTTCATCATAAGCTTTAATGGTTATCTTTTTGCGAGCATCAATGTGGTCTTCGCCATAGCCTAACTCAATGAATACTGAGTTATTGCTACATTTCTTGATAATCTCATATAGAGTAATTTCATTTTGCAATAGATTACTTTCAATTTCTAGAATAATTGCATTGAAATCATGTCTTAGATTAATCTTGCATCTTTCAATTCTTAGGCTAATCTTGCATTACATTGCATTCATGGAGAAAAATCCTTCATTCCTAGATTGGTCTATGGTTGTGAGACTCTCATTCTGAGAGCTATTTCAAAAACCCCGTCTGAATAGAAGGCAACAGGTCGAATCATGCAAGCAGACAGGATGAATAATCTCAAATTTAGTCGTGTGTGTATCTGGTGAAGAAGGACTATGTTGAAGTGTATGGTCAGTTAACAAGGAAAAATTTACCACATACATTTTTGGTGCCAACCATGGGGCAGGTACATTATGTTCTGGCCTCATTTCATTTCATTTTTTTGCAATCTATCTATACTTCCGTACTACTCTGTTCTAATTTTGTGTGAACTTTCTGAGCATCTCGTGCAAACTTTCTAGTTCTTCGCGTGGCTCCTTGCACTTCTTCACCCAATGTAGTATACATTATCACACGAAATTACACACTAGAGCTTTTATTTCATATTTTCTTTTCTCTATTCTCTAACCATCTGCTGTTTGTTGACATCTGTGTTTCTCTGATTTTATCTTTTGAAACAGCTTAACAGTGGTTTGCAGGGCGCTGAGATAAAGAAAAGCCACTATAAAATTCTAACATGTTTTTCGTAGGATGTTGATATGAAGAAAGGCATTACAAACTACTAATGGGTTTACTGCAGAATGTTTGTCAAAGACCTTGTGTGTTTTCACAAATTCTTATGTCTATTTTTAGTAGTAAAAACACACTTTGGTTGGTGCTTAAAATGAATCATTGGTTTGCATGATTGAAGTATTTTTTAGATTGTAATCCTAAGAACTACATGAATGTATCCTCTCCCCTTTCCTTTATGGACCTTTGGTTTAAGATAAATTCATGTGATTCTTCTAGAGTGGCTGCCTCCCGAGAGCTTTATCAGCGCCGGTGAGAGTGGATGCCCAACCGGTAACAGGCTAAAGCCAAGCCCTTCCGAACTGGTATACAAAAAATGATATTATGATTAATGTCACAATAGATAGGTTTGAATTCATTGTGGCAACCAAAATATCCTCTAGTACCCTCGTGGTGCATTAAAGTCCCTACATTGTTAAGGTGAAAACCTTTCTTTTAAAGGATTGGGAGAGCCCCTTTAATTGGTAAAATGACTTGATCACAACCACCTGAACAGATGTCCTTACTACAAACTGTTATTTTAGTTTCCAAAAACCCTTTATCTGTTAGCGTGGAAGGTCAGAGATCGATTAAGACGCCCCACTCTTATGGCTCTTAGTAGAGACAACAGCCCTTTGGGAAGAAATTCCTTTGGGGTTTGAATCTTGGTGTGCCTGAGGAGTGAGTGCACATGTAAGGAGGAGCATGTGCCTCCAAGCTTCTAATTTGTCCACTAAGAGTAGGTGTAGCTAAACTTCAATTCAAGTCGGGATTCAACAGATACTTTCCTGGCTATCCTAGGATTGTGATGTTCCTGTTCCGATACTACAAACATTCTATTTAATGTGTTTTGCATGGGTGTATCATTTGAACTATCAAAACTATCATCAAAACACACAAACTATCAATCTTGAACATGTCCAAAACAAACTATAACTTGAACTATCTGTCAAAAAATAACATGATTTTATCTCGGGAAATGCAAACTGATCTCAACTGTCTGATTCTGTAAATGTTCTTTTTTCAACATTTGCATAGTTTCATGCGACATTTCCTAATCTTTGCATAATTCTCTAAGAATCATCACGTGATATGCTATAAATTGTCGTGTGACATTTGGCAACAGTGCTTTTATTCTGTCATTTTTTCTTCACCAGTCTGGTGTCATTCTTCACGTGATACTGCAAAGTTTCACGCGCGTCGGTGAGAATCTTTGCGCGAAAGAGCATTTCTTCGCGCGAATCTGCAGTCTTTTGTCCAAAATAGCAAGCTAATTTCTGTCAGTCAGTGTACTTCTATCAATTCTGGTCTCTGGTATCAAGTATAGCTCCAAGGTCCTCTAACCTTTGATGACATGATTAAACAGGTTGTAAGAATTGAGTCATTTATGATCAAGAAAGGAGAATTGACCTTACACAAGGAAAATAAACAAGGGTCTTCCTCCTTAAGAAAAGATAAACCCAAATTTCCCAACAAGAACCAAAATGTTTTGAATGATGGAGTTGTAGACAATGTGACTCCTAAGCCTTCCAAGGCTGCCTTTAATCTCACTACCATGATGGAAGCAGCCAAAGCCACTGAACAAGCTGCAACAAATTCCAAACCAAGTACTTCACAATTTTCTGGACCTAAACCTTGGGCTCCTAGGCCCAAGCATGAATTCACTCCTTTAGGAGAACCTCTTGAGGTAGTTTACAAGAATCTCTTGGATAACCATTTACTCACTCCATTGGATATATCACGACCTTATGATCTACAACCAAGACCCTCTTGGTGGAATGAATCTGCTTATTGTGATTTTCACCAAAACAAAGGTCATAAAATGACTACTTGTCTTAAATTGCGGCATAAAATCTAGGATCTCATCGATAATGAGGTTATTGCTATGGGAGGTCACAACAAAAATTTTGATCACCAAGATTTCAAAGACCCATTTCCTCCTCATGGAAAAGGTGAATCATCTAAAGGCAAAAATATTGATGGTAAGGTCAACTATACATACACCAATAACGACAATGTCATTAATATGGTTGAACCTGTTGATACTAAATATTGTAATGTCATCATTCTCAAGGGAAGGGAAGATACTTCTAATTCCAAAACACCTTTCATTTTGTGAGGGTCTACACCCCAGTCTTCTGAACAAGGACAGTCTCAAGTCAATGCTAACATTTTTACTCGATCTCATGCTAAGATTATCCTCAAAGGCCCTAAGCCTTCTATGTCTACATCAACTCAACCTTTAGACAAAGCTAAGGTTGAATCTACCAATAAGATCCAAAAGTGGGTTCCTCATCTAATGCTTCCAATTACAACATTCTCGATCAACTACAATGTACTAATGCTTAGATAACTATTTTTGAGCTACTAAAAATCTCCCCTGCTCACAGGGAAATCCTAGACAAAGCCCTCACTAAGGCAAATGTCCCAAAAGATCTTGATCTTAACCGGTTTCAATCCATGGTAGGTCACTTGACCTCCTCCCATTTTTTTTCTTTCTCTAAGGAAGATGACCATTCTTTGAGTCACCCGCATAATAACCCTCTGCACATTGAAGTCATGATAGGTCCAAAGCATGTTCACCATGTTCTCATAGATAACGGCGCTGGCCTCAATATTTTCTCTATTAGTTTCCTTACTAAGTTAGGCTATGGAGAGGATTACATTGATGCTCACAAAAATATCACTATTAAGGCCTATGATGAGGAAGAACATAAATCCAAGGGGCTAGTTGTGTTGCCAATAAGAGTTGGTCCTATTGAATGAGATGTTATCTGTCAAGTGCTTGACATTCCTTTGGCATACAATATTCTATTAGGAAGGACATGGATCCATGAAATGTAGGTTGTTCCTTCCACATACCATCAGTGTATTAAATTCCCATTCCAAGGATCTGAAGTGACTATACCCGCTAATACATGCTATGATTGCAATGCCCTCACAAAATTTGCTGACATCTTTGTGCCTACCAACAAAGAATCTATTGAACTACTTGAGAATAAATTAAAAGAAATGGAAAAGAGTTTGACACTCAAAGAAACTGATATGGGAGGATATTAGATTGAACTTGTGCTATCTATTACATCTTTTCCTTTGTCTTCACGTTCTTTTGGGAGACCTTCTGAGAGCACTAAACCTTCTATGATTCCTCGTCCAACAAAGTATGGTGGTACCTTTGTACAAGCCACAGTACCATTAGAAGAAGAAGTTGAAAAAATAGCTATCAAAGCTTGGATCTATAAAGGAGAAGACAATTCTGAACAAACCACTCCTTATGACATAAAACTTGAGCAATATAGCAAAGGTTTATCTATTATGCAACATTTTGGCTATAAAGGAAATGGTCCCATAGGTGCGAATCATAAGGGATTTATTGTGCCACTTGAAGCTATTGGTTGTAGAACACGTGACTCTATAGGTATAGGCTTCCAGAAACTCACATTTCAACTGGGAATAAACAAGTTTGTACCTCGAGAAGATTAACAACCAACACCTGAAGAAACATTTAAAACTGTAGAATCTATAGACCATTTCGATGAGGATAGTTTTCCTTGTCCTATTCCTCTAGACCTGGCAGCATTCTTTGCTAAGCCAAGTGAATTTATCCCATGTGTTAGTATAGTAGACATTGATAGTGATTTTGATGACACCACTTCACTTGCTCCATTAACTTATGAGGAGTGGAAAGAAATATATACTCTAAATCCAAGTCACCAGGGTGATTTATACATACCAACACACTTTCAAGAACAGTTTGACCAGGAATTCTAGTCACTTCTCATTACACAAGAGGCAGCTGATGCTACAAACACTGATGAGGTACCTAGGTCAAAAGGTGCTCATCTGACCATAGTAGAGGTTCTAGGTAGAACTCATCCCAACTAGGGACAAAGGGTTGATTTCACTCACGTTCTTGACATGAAACCTAATGATGAAACAAACTCTCATGAATATGAGTTTGATAGCTTGTCATATGCCACCTCTGACAAAGATATAGATATAGCTAACACATATGAAAACCTTCTCAAAGTAGGTGAAGGGTCTAGTGTTAGGTTAAACGAGTCTGACTCCATAGATGTTAACATGTTGTCTACTACGGTCACTAGGAATTAAAGGAATTTGACTATACCTATGGATGAGATCACTTTAGGTCTCAACTTCCTTGTCCATGCCTTTGATGATTATACCATGAACGCACTTGAACCTGTCACTTCTCTTTCACTTCGCCATCCTGAGATTATAGACTGGAACTCTACCTCCCCATCTAATGAAGTCCTTATGTTCTAGAATGATTACGCTCTTGCCTATTAACTATACGCTATCGAACCTGTAACGTCTTCCACTAGTGAAGAAAGTGTCAACATGACTGAGGTTGACATCAAGTATCTTAGTCACAAAATCTAAAGAAGAAAAAATAGGTGCTCAGATGGTGAAAACCACATTGTGGCAGTATCAGAGCCTAAAACAGTCAAAATAAAAGATGTATCCAAGGGTGAAAACCTCTCTGAGGTGCCTGAGGATGAGATACTTGATGCATTTCTGAGTCATTTCTAGGAGAGATCATCTGTGCTTATTGAACCAACTCAACCTATCAACTTGGGTACAGAGGCAGAACCTCAGATCATTCACTTGGCACAAACACTATCAGAGGAAGAAAGAGAGGAATTCACTACATTCTTTAGAAGAAAAGAGATAAAATTTGCACAAAAATATTAAGACATGCTGAGATTAGACCCTAATCTAATCATGCACCATTTGTCCATTGCACCAGGTGTCAAGCCCGTCAAGTAGATGCTTTGCAAAATGCATCCACATGTAGCTCTACTTGTCAAAGCTGAATTGGAGAAACTTCTTAAGTTAGTGTTTATCAGAGTAATTGATTATGCAGAATGGATCTCTAATATTGTTCTAGTATCAAAGCATGATAAATCTATACAATTCTACATAGACTTCAGAGACTTGAATTTGGCATGTCCTAAGGATGATTTTCCATTGCCTAATATTGATATGATTGTAGATATGACAGTAGGGTATGAAATGTACTCACTAATGGATGGTTTCTCTGGCTATAAAGAGATAAAAATTGTGCCAGAGGACCAAGAGAAAACTTCTTTCACATGTGCATGGGGAACTTTCTATTGGAATTTCATGCCCTTTGGACTCAAAAATGTTGGTGCTACATATCAGAGAGCTGTCACCACCATATTTCATGACTTGATGCATAAAACAATGGAAGATTATGTGGATGACACTTTAGCTAAGAGCATGCACTGAAAGAAGCATCTTTCCGATCTAGGTCCTATACTAGATCATATGGAACAATTTAGCCTGAGGCTCAATCCTAAGAAATGCGCATTTGGCATAACATCTATAAAATTGCTTGGCTATATCATCTCTACCAAAGGCATTGAAGTGGATCCTGCAAAAGTACAAGCTATCATAGAAATGCCACCACCGAAGAATATCAGACAAATGAGGGGACTTCAAGGCTGACTGCAGTCTATCTGGCATTTTATCTCTCAATTGGTGGACAAGTCGTAACCATTTACCAAGACTTTACACAAGGGTGTGTCTCATCAATGGAACAAAGAATGTGATGAAGGGTTCACACAAATCACATAGTATCTTGCAAACCTGCCAATCTAGATGCCTCCTATTCATGGGAAGCCACTTATACTTTACATATCTGCTATGGATACATCATTAGGTATCCTATTGGCTCAAGAAGATCAACACAACAAAGAAAGGGCTATCTATTACATTAGTCAAACTCTGGTCTCATATGAAACAAAATATTCTGCTATAGAGAAAGCTTGCCTTATAGTGTTATTTGCTTCACAAAGACTATGACATTATATTTTGGCTCATACTACATGCCTAATTGCTAAAATTGATCCTCTGAAATATTTTCTCAGTAAAGCTACCTTCACAGGTAGACTAGTTAATGGGTCATGCTTCTCAGTGAATTTGATATTGAATATGTAGAAAGGAAAGCCATTAAGGGATAGGAAATAGCAGATCAGTTGGAAGAAGCACCTCTAGTAGATTATCAACCACTGCACATTGAATTTCCAGATGAGTCCATATTACTTCTCACACATCGATCATGGACTATTTTTTTTGATGGTTCATTTACCCAACAAGGGTCAGGTTTCAGGATACTGTTCATTACACCTCAAAGGTACTCTTTACCAAAAGTGTATAAGATGTTGTTTCCTTGTACAAACAATATTTCTAAGTACAAAGCCCTAATATATGGTATGAAGATCTCCCTTGAGTGGTGATTAGACGAACTCAATGTGCTTGGAGATTCATAGTTAGTCAAGAATCAAGTAAATGATATCTATCAAAAAAGGGATGACAAGTTGGTGCCTTATAAATGGTTGGTTGATGACCTCAAAAAGTATTTTACTCACATCACATTTCAACAAGTTCCAAGGGTAGATAATAAAGCAACAGATGCCATGGCTACTCTTGCCTCCATGCTACAGATGCTTGAAAATGATTTTTGACATGAACTCCTAGTGGAGATGTTGCGCTACCCAGCCTATGACTCCCCTAATTCCCAGATGATCTATCCTATCATTGGACATGACTCATCTTGCTACCATCATATCTTTTCCTACCTTCATGACCAGATTGTTTTGGACACTTACACTTGGAATGAGAAATGTCGCTTAATCCAAAGTGCTTCACGGTTTGTCATCATAGCTAACGACTTGTATAGATGTGGTCTAGACACTACCCTCCTTAGGTGTTTAGAACTCGATGAGTCCAAAAGTGCATTAGTAGAGGTGCATGAAGGTATCTATCGGTCTCACTCTAATGGCATAACATTGGCCCATAAACTTATTAGAGCTGGTTACTATTGGCCAGATATGGAAAAGGAAGCTACACAGTTTGCTAAGTCTTGCAAACAATGTCAATTACATGGTAATCTAATTCATGCTCCAGCCAAAGAGATTATTCCCTTCATTACTTTCTGGCCATTTCAAAAATGGGCCTTTGACTTGGTGGCTCAGATTTATCCCTCGTCCTCAAATGGACATAAATTCATAATTACAGCTACAGACTATTTTACCAAGTGGGTGGAAGCAATGCCTCTCACTGTTGCCAATGGAAAATCAGTTGCTATGTTCATTCTCAACTACATCATCTATAGACATGGTGTACCTTCAAAAATAATCACTGAAAATGGAGGACAATTCAAAAACAAGGATTTGACAGAGCAATGCTCTAAGTTTAAAATTACTCAACATTGGTCTTATATCTATTATCCTCAGGGTAATGGACAGTCGGAAGCATCCAACAAGACAATCCTTAAAATCTTGCATCGTAGAGTGCACAAATCCGGACGAGATTGGCATCTTCAGATCAATCTAGCTCTTTGGGCATATAGGACAAGCATAAGAACACCAACAGGGGCTACTCCCTATGCTTTGGTTTATGCAGCAGATGCTATGTTACCAATTGAGGTTGAGATTCCTTCTTTGCGAGTCTCTCTAAAAGGCCTCACAACTGATGAAGATAACATAATATCTCGGCTACAAGAGCTAGAATTACTTGATGAACATCGCCAAGTGGCGTTCAACCACCTTCAAGCGTATAAGAAAAGGATGTCCAAGAGCTATAACAAGAAAGTTAGACCAAGAGATTTCCAATCGGGTGACCTCGTTCTGAGGGAGAACTCTAAGAATCAACAACATCAGATCAAGAAAGGGAAGTTTGAACCAAATTGGCTTGGTCCATATATTTTCACTGCAGTGTTTGGGTCTGGTATCTATCAACTCTCTACTACTGAAGGAGAACAGCTCAAAGAGCCCATCAATGCTCTTCATCTGAAGCGGTTCTACAGTTTAGACATCTTTAGTATGCTCCTGTATATAGTAAAGTCCTCAAAAAATTCTAAAAATCTAAAAAAGTCCTCAAAAAATGATCATCTTAGTGACAACCTAGTGATAGGTGCTTTGATGTATCTCCAAACAAAATCATATATTCCAAAAAATACAAAAAAATTTAAAAATTGAAAAATACAAAAAAAAAGAGAAAAAAGGAAAAAATGTGCCATTGATGAACACCTAGCAAACAGGCATCATGGTAGCAAAAAAAAAAAAAAAGGAATTTCTGCCAAGAAGGTGAAAACTTGGTAAACATGCGCCTCTTGTTCCACACTGCTATATCTATTGCAGAACCACTTGGCTTTACACATTTTCTTTCCTGCATTGCTACTTTCCCGCTTTCCTACTTACATTTTCTTTCCATTTCCCGTCAAGACACCAACTCACATGAATTGAAAATGGTCATACTCTAGGGGAAACTCTCCTAGTCTAGGGGGCACTATCCTATTACCTTTTGGGAACTACTTCACGACAGTCACCAGTGGTTCTCACTGTGTCTACCTACTATAACTTAGCTTATACCAAGTTCTCTCTCCTTGAGAATCTCCCTAACATCAGTCACCAGTGGTTCTCACTGTGTCTGCCTACTGATGTCTACCTAGTCCTATGATCTCTTCACTTGAGCATCTCTCTCACATTAGTCACCAGTGGTTCTCACTGCGTCTATCTACTATCGCTATTCTATTGAGATTTCTCACATCTGTTATTGTTGGAGTTATCCTCAAATGCTCTATCTATCAATACTCAGTCTTGATTTTTCTTTGCTTTAGCTTGTACATAGTTTTTGGTCACTTTTGTGACACTTTGGTTCCTTTGCAAACCCTCCTGACTTGACATTTATTCAATGCCATACGCTTGGGGGAAACCAAATCTAATTTTTCCTTGCAACATACGTCAAGTCAGTCATCATTACTTGGGGGCATTGGCCCCCCCATCTGATCACATGTTTGGTTTACACTTGAGTTAGTAATCTTGTCATTCCTCAAGGAAAACTCACTACTGACACAAACTAGTGTTTTTCAACACCATAAACAGTGTTTTTTAACACTATCTTTGGACACATCTATGTTTTTGAACATACATTGGATATCGCAAACGTAAACATCTATCGATAACAATCAAACACAATGCACTCACAAGCACAATGGTGTTTTTTAACACCTCTAAACATGAACATATTCGAAAACTTTGAAACATGCTGAGCTATGATTGAATCTTTCTTTGTGTGTTGTCTATTGTTATGGATTTCATTGATATTTTATTTGTCTACTGCTTGTTGGTGTAGTCATGATGATCTGGAAAATGTCAAATAAACAGGGTGTATGTGATAAGAGCTCCCGCACTAAGGTGTAACAACCTCACATCCCTCAATCTTGTTTATTTGTACGCCATGGTGAGGTCGGTACTATCTCCTTGCCTGTTGTTTCTCTATGTACTCATGGTTATCTTGGCTTTGAATGCCTCAATACTAGTGTAGTCTTGCAACATTAACTAGAAACATTGTTCAGGTCATCTTGGCTTTTGTGCCCTGGTGCTTACATTTGTTTCCTACATTTTATCCGATGACAAAACATATTCATATCGTTATGGTTGCACTGTGGCACCAGTAAGGGTTGTATCGACTTTGATGTTCCAAAAAATGCTCAATGATGATGATTTTACGATGGGTCTCACAACCATGTCCTAGAATTGCACTTTCATATTGCATCTAGCATAGGATTGCATTTTCATTCTAAGACTTGCATTGTGGCAGTGATTCATTGTTATTTTCTTTGCATTCTCCTGGGTTCATACATTGGGGAGTTCTTCTTCACTGTCCTGGTTTCATCATGACTGCACAAGTGTTCGGTCCTCGCTCTCGATTCTTCACATGATCTTTTGGTTAGCATTTGTCATCCTGCATGAGATGTTAGTACTATATACATATTCATATTCACAACTCATTATCATCTACACATTGCATTTGCATAAATCATCTACATACATACATCCTTGCATCTAAATCATACATGTGCATTTCATACATTTATATATATTTAAAACATGTTCTTACATTTGCATATATTCTAAATCATCTAACCATCTAATTATATAGGAAACATCTCACAAAAGACAATATGACACATGTCATGATACCAAAAGATGAGCTCATATATATATAATATGTCAATACAAATACAAAATGGTGCTACTTGAGTACGCTCTATCTCAAAATGGTGATATTAATACATGTATGCCAATGCATCAGATATATCCTATGATCGCATCTATCTATCTATCAAAAACTAACTCTGGCGCTCTCCCTCATCACCTGGAGGAGGTGGAGGTGGGGCCCTATCTTGTGGAGGTGGCACCTATGCACCCTCTAACCCTCTGGCATAGGTTGAGAATCTCACAACCTGGGATGCCTCATCAGGCACCACCCCTATATACGACACATAGTAATATGCCACCCGAGCAGTCTGATGTCACACCTCCTCCTATGCTACCCGTAACTGCTCTCGAAGATCCTATATCTCCTGATCTCTATCCAAAAGTCATGCATCGCGCACGGCCACCTATATGGTCAAATCCTTGACTTGTATCGAGAGTTGTTGAGCTCTCTCCCGAGACTGTCACTGTGGATCTTGTGCTAGATCCTGCACAGGCTGGTCCTCCTACATCAAATCCTCCTCTTGCACCTCATCCTTTGGGGTACCTACTGCTCCTCAGCTCTCTTCTCTACCGTCTGTCGTCGGGACTACCTCATGCTACCACTGCCACTGGCCCCAATGTCCATCCCCATATGGCAGGCGGGAATGTCTACCTATACTGTCCGGGTCTGAGGACCCTATTGTATCCCTGGCTATGTACTCTACTTTGGTGGGGGCATGGGCACCTGTGGCTGTACTATGTGCCCTCAGCCTACCATGTCGACCAGATTCGTGAACCTAGGGAACATATGTTTAACAAAATGCTCCCTATACTCGGTGGTCATGCCACCATCTACTACGTCTCACAGATAGTCCCACTATACTCAGACCAATGCTTGAATGTCAACCATAGTGTGTCCCTAGTCTAGCTTTGTCAACCAGCCCCTCCTAATCTCATCTATGAATCTAGCATACACCGTGTACTCCTGAGATATGTCCTAGGGATAGCCAAACTGCCACCATACCCGCTTCTGCGGGAATCTCTCAATAACTATGATCGCACGACCGATCATCGCATGTGAGAAAAACATGTGACTGAGCTACTCTACAGCATCACCCCAGGCATCGGTGAGTCTCCATGGCCTCCAGACTACTACAGTTAAGTCATCGAGCTGGGCTCACCACTGATCTACCTTACCTAGTGCTGGCTGGGTAATCATGCCCCTATATCTATAGATGTAAGGCTCTAGACGCTACCTCATATCCTCACATATCGGCCTCATCATGGGAAGATGCTCCCATGCCCAAACCTGTAGTACAAAAACCCCAGCTGCCATACTCTTCACCTCTCGATAGATGATCTCATGCATCTCATGATACATGTGGGCTAGCATGCACTGACCCCATCTGTAATGCTAGGGCTATGCTAACATCTGCTGAAGAATCCTGCCCCAGCCACACTCCAAACCGTGTTGTCCATGATCGGGCATCAAGTAACAACCAAGGAAGTAGGCTAACACCACTAGTAACATGTGGGTGGGTCCATACTCACTGATCAGATCCTCCCATGGGATAGCCCTCCCCATGACCAGATCATCCTGTAATATCTCTCTCAAGGCTAGTGTCCCTAGCATGGGTTGTGTCTCATACTCTACCATGGCACCATGGAATGGGATCCTCAAAATCTGGTAGATGTCCTCCGGGGTCACAGTCATCTCACCTTGTGGCAGATAGAATGTGTTCATCTCTGAGTGGAAACGCTCAACTAGTGCTCCTAGTAATCCGTGATTTACCTGAATCTTAGGTACATCACATAGAGAGGTCAGACCCAGTGTCCCCAAATGCCCTGTCTCTCCATCATCAAGCTATGATACTAATCTACTGATGGCCAGGTGGTGTGATCTGAAAGCAATATCTGGAAAGTCAACATGTAAGACATGCAAACAACAATGCACGACCAGTAATCAGAGATAATCAAAGCATAATGAGATAATAAAGCATTAAAGAAATCCTACAGACAATAACAATGCTGCTGTAAAATCTATTGGACGTGACATAGACTAATTTCATTTTCTAATTATTCACTTTTTCCCATGCGAAGAAACAGATTTTTGCGCGAAGAAGTTCTTCAGGTCACGCGATACTTGACCTTCGCATAAGAAAACCCAATGGAAGGGTTTTTCGCACGAACTTGGGTACTCTCCCGCACAATATTTCCTACTGAATGGTGTGAAAAGGCATTTTATTGCATGAGATTTCCCTACAAGTTGTGTGAAGAAACTACTTCACGCAAAAACTTGCGGACCATTTCCTAAAAATGCAGAAAACAATGCAAAATTGATAAAATTTGCAATGTAGAGAGGTTTATTGGCTACTTACTAGAGGTCCGTACACTGTAGGCCGATTGGCCTAGATCACTTGAATCAGAGTGTGCTGTAGGGGACCACCATTTTTTCTCAAAGCTCCATTTGTCAAAGTCAAAAGGTTGAAATGATTTGAAATTGACCTTTTTGTCCTTATATAGGTTTTGACCTAATTTTTCAAAGTGCTCTATCTTGTGCAAAAATTTCACCATTACCTAATTTGACCACTCTAAATCCATTTTCGTAATCGAAATCAAAATCTAACACTTCTATATAGCTCAAAATCATAGTTTAAAATTTTCAGGACTGACGCAATCAGACGCTTGTGCAGTCAACTTTCTGACGTCGCTTTCTTGTCAGAATCATATCTAATCAACATTTTCTTAAATCTTGACTTTTTTCTCAAAAGTCAACTTTGGTCAACTCTGTCAACCCTAGTCAAACTTGGTCAACCAAACCTTGAAATCTCTCGAAATTGATTTTGAATCTTTTGAATTCTTACATAATCTGTTCTGAGTTCTTCTTGATCTCTGATTCAACATCTATCTATAATTTTTGGCTCTCCATCATCATTATGACGTGTCATCTTTCCATTTCATTCCCGAGGGGGCAGGATGATTACATCATTGAATCTACTCCAATCAATCTGAACTGATTTTCAAAATTCCTCATTGCTAGGGGCATCTCATCACTTTGGGCATGTTCAATTTTTCATACCTCATTGTCAAAACTGGATACTCCACAATCAATAAGAGCATCTTTGTTCTGTACATCTTGTCATCTATTAAGTATCTGAGCAATCTAACTCAAATTCTTGAGGATCAAGCTCCGTTCTGGAGATGGTTCTTAAAAAACTATTTTTGGGACAGGTATCGGGGCAATCTAACCCTGACTCCTGATAATCAAGCTTCATTCTAGAGATGATTCTAAACCTCTATTTACTATCTTTTGAGATAGGTATCGAGGTAATCTAACCCTGACTCCTGAAGGTTAAGCCTTGTTCTGAGGATAGCCTTGTGAAAGATGTCAATCTAACCAATGTCTTGGCAATCTAACCTAGATATTGGGGGAGTAAGCTTTGTTCTGGAGATATTCCTAAATATTTATTAACTATCTTGTTGGATAGGTATCGGGGAAATCTAACCCTGACTCCTGAAGGTTGAACCTCGTTCTGAGGACAGTCTTGTGAAAGATATCAGATCTATTTAGGTATTGGGGCATTCTAACCCGGATCCCTGAGGATCAAGCTTCGTTCTGAAGATGATTCTCAAAATCTTAATCTATTTAGGTATCAGGGCATCTAACCCGGATCCTTGAGGATCAAGCTTCATTCTAGAGATGACCCTCAAAAAATCTACTTGACCGACATCTTGGAAACCTAACCTAGACTTCAGAGAGTCAAGCTTTGTTCTGGAGATGGCTCTGAAATCTTTGCATCATCAATTTTCAAATCTATTCTTTTGTTCTTCAAACATCAAACTATTCTTTGAATCAATGCGTTGTTCACACATCAATTCAAACAGGGGCAAAATGTAACACCCCAAAATTGACATCTTGCAACCCTAACCAATTTTGTTGCATTTTTTATTATTCTGAATCATCAAAGTCCTATTGTACTAGGCATTTCTGAGTTTTGATTGACTCTACTAGACCTGAGTGTCAAATGCAGAAAATCCTTAATCTGCATTAATCATACATTATATTTAATTCCTAAATATCTATTGGCTAAACAAACCCTATGATTGAATTAATTTAATTATAAAGTCCTAGCACTTTAATTAAATTAATTCACCCCTTTTAGCTAAGACACATAAAAAGGGAATTAAATGATATTTAATTATTAAATAAATATCCTCATTTTTAATAATTTAATTTAATTATTCAGATAATTGAGAAA
Source organism: Thuja plicata (assembly GCA_018584345.1). Lineage (NCBI taxonomy): Eukaryota > Viridiplantae > Streptophyta > Pinopsida > Cupressales > Cupressaceae > Thuja > Thuja plicata. Next base: position 920,889 of record MU224560.1, read on the forward strand.
AAACAATTATGAGGTCATATTTATTTAATTAATTAAATATTGTCAACAAAATCTTCTCTTCAATTCAAAATTGGAAACTTCTCTTTAATTATGCTTTAAAGAGAAAGAAAACAGATAAAACAAATAAAACA